>JBBPDA010107992.1:19400-34317 GCA_037974385.1 Arnoldichthys spilopterus | reverse complement strand
TTAATAAATCTGCAACAATTTCAAAAATTATTTTTTTTGTCTGTCAATATGGGGTGCTGTGTGTACATTAATGAGGGAAAAAATTATTTAAATGATTTTAGCAAATGGCTGCAATATGACAAATAGTGAAAAATTGAAGGGGGTCTGCATACTTTCCGTACCCACTGTATATATATCATTTTAAACTGTTACATAAATAAATTATTTTATACAATCATGTCAGTGATCAAATCGAAGAACACGTTCTATAAATTAAAATAGTGGTGAACATCAGAAACTTCGCAGAAAGTGGATTTTAAGAAATTTCTTCTTACAAATCAGCCATAACATTAACACCACTAACAGGTGAAGTCAGTGACATTGATTCTGTCATTACGATGGCACATGTCAGGGGGGTGGAATATATTAGGCAGCGAGTGAAAAATCACTTTCTTAATGTCAATATGCTGGAAGCAGGAGCGTAAAGGATCTGAACCACTTTGACAAGTAATGTTCTAGAGCTGTTTCAGCAGCACAAGAGACACAGTCAGTATTAGGCAGGTGGTCTTAATGTTATGGCTGATGGGTGTACATTGTGTTCACACTGTTTTTAAATATTTCAGACTTTTTCGACGAAAATTCTGTCATTATTTGTTTACATTCAGTGTTATGCTACGTTTGTTTTCCTTGAGCTGTGATCTATGATTTCTGGAATATAATGGGTTTCAGATTGATGGTCTTCTGGTTCCTGGTGTCCCACTTATCATTGGAAATCTGTGAAGTTCTGCAGAACTGACAAATTAGCATCATGTTATATATAAGATATCTATTTTTTTGCTAAAGGTTTTACTGTAAGTCAACAGAGTTACTGGTTTTCTGGTCTGTCATTAAAGAACAACATTTTTGGGACCCAAGAATTTTAGATGAACTGTTAAATTAAGAAGATCAACAAAAACGACAAACATAAAGCTGGTCATGCATCACAACACTGACACATTTCTTTATTTCATGTACTTAATTAATTTTTTTTATTCTTACAGCTCATCTCCTTATCTTGCACTACACGTTTGTTTACAAAAGCAGTAAAAATTCCACATTCAATTCTGTTTTGAAGAGATTTGCGCTTTTAGTCACTTTGCTGAAATGTGTGAAATTAGTGTTTAAAACAGCTTCACCATGTGTTACTAGAGGAATTCTTTGAAGAAAAATTTCATAGACATGTATGTCTTTAACCGTTAATTGCTTCACCAAGAAGAAAAAAAACAATGAAAATCTTTGTATATTAGATTAATTTTGGGATAATAATAAAAATAATGTTAAATTTTTTATTTAAACAACCCCATCGTTTCTTAAATATAGGCCTCGATCAAACCGTCGAGATTTCTCTTTATTGTAAAACTCTAAATTCTTGGATTCTCTTATAAATTCTGTGAGAAATCCATAAAATGTCTTCAAATGTGCGTTAGTGCAACAGAACCACCTGGAACTAGTGACCCTTGTCTAACGCCCAGTGAGGAAACTGACTGTAAAAACTTGACTGATTAAAGACACAGTGAAATATTGTGAAGTTTATGACCATAACTGACCTACACCAAGTGGTAGAGATGGTACAGTCAGTTCAGTCCATGTTTTAGTAAGATATAAGGGCTGCTGACCAGATCACTAAAGGCTTAATGCAAAATCATGTGAAAGTAAATTAATTCTGAAATCTGTAATCATCTTCTTGATACATGACTTATGGAATTATACGTAACAAACAAACAAGCAGGTGAGTATTTTTAAGAATTAACCTAAAACTATAAACTTCCAAATGCTCAATTTTTTTGTTGTTGTTTTCTGAGTTTTTCTGAATAAAGTGTTTTAGTTTATTTACACTTCGGTTCAGCTCTTCCTGTTGAGTTTCCAGACTTGACTTTCTAGAGCTGCTTATTGAAACCTGGAACTTGTGAATATCAGCTGAACATCTGCTGATAGAAAACTCGGGTTCTTCTGGTGCAGAACCTTCATCCAAACATAGCTTCCAGACTTGCAAAATCATGTTTAAGAGAAATTTTTTGTACAAATGAAATTTCTAAATTTGTTCTATATGTGAGTATTTCATTGTGTGTATTTAATACAAACTCAAGCGAAAGTAAATAATAATAAATTCTGAAAATAAATTCTAAAACAATTCTGAAATCTGGATTCATCTACTGAAGAAATGATGTGGGAGGAACCTCACAAACAAACAAACAAACAAACAAACAGTTTAGGGGTTTTAAATAATTTGTCTCACTGTGAAGTTTTAAATTGTAAGTTTCCATAATAACAGATTTTTTTGTTGTTGTTGTTTTCTGAGGTTTGACTTTTTATTTTTTGAGGAAGAAATTTAGGTTCCTCCAGTGCAGAACCTGTCATCCAAACATTCCATCGACTTTCGAAGTTCGAAGTTCTCTTAACAACAGAAATTTAAAAAAAAGAAATTTCCGACACATCGAGGAGGTTAATATTTTGCGGGTTGTTTTTTAAGAATGATGCAGATTTGCGTCAGGTAAAGCAGAAAAGAGCCGAGCTGAACAGTTTCAGATGTGTGATTTTATTCTAAAAGTCCTGTTTATTGAAACAACTATCCAAAATAAAAGTCCTGTGTTATAGTTCAGGCTTTCAGACATTGATGGTTGAGTGCACTGCGCACTACCAGAAATGTATCCTCACATTTCAGAGGCATAAAAGCAGTATTTCATGCTGAGACCATTTTCCCAGACAAGTCAGAGGATCGCGTTGGGCGGCAGTGCCTCGCCTCAGCCTTTCATCCTTTTGTGCTCCTACAGTGTGAGCGAGTACATCAAGCAGGGAGGCTCTTCTTCCCTCCGATTCCCTCCACTGACCCACGTTCTGACCCTTGGGTAGACGCCTGCAGAAGTGCTTCACCTCTTCACCACTTTACTGACTTGGCAGGGCTAAACAAGACCTGCTGACCACCTGCTTTATTACACAGCTTTTACAATTTATACAAAAAATAACAAACACATGCTAAAAAATAAGCTTAATTTTAACATATAAGGAAACAGTTGATTTACATTTTTAAGCTTATAAAACTCATAAAACAGCTTGTTTACACAAGAATATACAGAATAATCTGATTTAATTTCACTTTATTATTTCAGATTTATTCAGCTTTTTTCAGCTCAGATTTATACTTTTTACAGTCAAACTGGGGATTTTTTTCATGGTGCAGTTATTTTAGAATCTTCCACAGCTCCACCAATCATTTTGGATATTTCAAACTTTTTGTTCACTGATTTACCCATGATGCTGCCCAGAATCAACAAACCAGAATCAGCCAAACTGCTGTAAACAAAGATTCCAGTCTTTTTTAACAGCACAATGTAAAGAAATGTACGTTTTAACTGTTTTACATAAAGTTTTAAGTTAATTAAAGCTATAGTAATAAGGTCAACCTGTTGTTCATCTTCGTTCATGTGAACCTGAATGAAATCTAAACTCTAAACTGAGTATTGTTGTAAAAAATTCTAACAGAAATTTAATCTGAAATTTCAACAAACTTGAGATTTGTAAAAATTAAAGAATAATGGTAATTGCAAGTTATACAATTTTGTAATTTTATTGCAGTGCTAGTTCTTAATAATTCTGTTCATTTGTCCAGTTCAATCAGAATATTTAGGCAGCTTAGAAATGGCTTGTTTTTTAAATTAAAATGCCATTTTATTTACAGTACGGGGTGAATTTACACTGATTTTTTGTGAATATGATCTTTGGTTCTCAGCTGAATAGTTGAGCTTCTAGTGTAAGATTTTCCATCCAAACAACAGTTTCTAAAGATTATTTTATTATCATACAATGACTACAAATACAAAAATACAAATATGTAAAAAAGGTAAATCTCATTATTAGAAAAACAAATAATTATACCTTTATGTATAACAGTTCAAATGTATATTTATATTGTGCTGTTAATAAAGACTGAATTATTTGTTTACAGCAGTTTGGCGTGTTTAAACTGATTCTGACTTAGGCAGCATCAAAGGTAAATCAGTAAAAAGCTGCTGGAGGTAGTTTCTTTTTGACCTAAAGCTGCTGGTGGTAGTTTCTCTGTAATCAAAAGCTGCTGGAGGTAGTTTATCTGTGACCAAAAGTTGATGGAGGTAGTTTCTCTTTGACCAAAAGCTGCTGGAGGTAGTTTCTCTGTGACCGAAAGCTGCTGGAGGTAGTTTCTCTGTGACCGAAAGCTGCTGGAGGTAGTTTCTTTGTGACCGAAAGCTGCTGGAGGTAGTTTCTCTGAGACCGAAAGCTGCTGGAGGTAGTTTCTCTGTGACCGAAAGCTGCTGGAGGTAGTTTCTTTGTGACTGAAAGCTGCTGGAGGTAGTTTCTCTGTAACTCTCCTATCAGACAATCCACTCTCTAGCTTTACCTAATTCCTCTGCCTGACTAGTCCTGGTGGTCACACACAGGGAATGCAAGAGCAGAGTGCAGACAGGTAGACAAGCATGTAGCTCATCCATTTACCTCATTCAAGATGACTAGACAGTTTTGTTTTCACCCTCTCCAATCTGGAAAAATGTCTGTTTTTAGAGCTTAAACATGCTAGGTTTGCTCTTTCCTCTGTAGTTCCTCTATAGTTCCTCTGGGTTCCTGAGTGGCACAGTCATCTGAGAGTTAGCAGTACCTTGGCCAGGAGTCCAAAAGATCACAATGGGCCTTGGTCTCTGAGTGAGTAAAGTACTGATGCTGGAAAATTGCTGTGAGGGTTTGATTGCAGGCTAGAGAGCATTAGTGAGATCAGGTATTACTCCATTTATTAGCTGTAATGAGCAGGGGTCATGCACCCCCTAGGCCAATTTGCCAATTCAGGTTTCATAATTTTTGGATAAATGCTGGACGAGCTATTGCCCAAAAAGTGCTTTGTGCCTGACCTAATTCAGGGTTTGTCCAAGGGTAATTCACACTGTACCCTAACACTGTAAGGTAAACACTGTGTACTGACCTGAAGAGTGTAAATTTTGCAGATTAGTACACAAAATAAAATAAAAAAGACAAAAAGAAGTTTAAATGTTTTATTGACTGTTTTGTAAAAACAAGTTTAGAATTTAACCTCTGCAACACATTCAAAAAATGTTGTGATGATTTGAGACATTCCACAGTAAGCAGGTGAGCTGGAAACAGCTGAGGGGATCATGAGTGCGTATAACAGGAGCATCCACCAAAGGGTCAAGGAAAGATGGGCCGTGGCTCCACCACTTTGTGCCCAAGTGACCTGAGAGAATTGTCAGTCAGTTCAAACAGAACATTTCAGCATCTACAGTACATAATATTGTGAAAAGAATCAGGGAATCTGGAGAAATCACAATACCTGTATGACAAGGTTGGAAAACTTCAAGCCTTAAAAAGGTTCTGGATGAGGAACCATCATGTTACTGTGATAAATATCACCACATGGGCTCAGGAGAACTTCAGAAAACCACTGTCCACTGCTTTTGCGCTTCCAGTCATTGGGAGAGATTGGAATGGTTGAAGGGACAACAGTGCAATTTGACAGTGGTAATTCCTGTGTGCTGGTTGTGGTGGGCATATTTGGGACAAAGCACAGCGCTGTTTCAAGGTCCCAGTCCATCCTAACCCTAGTTTGAATTAGTATTGAGTGTGCAATTGGCCAAACCCAATTTTTCCAGTGTTTACTGGTAATTTAGGCAGTTTGATTACTAGTGAGTTTGAGTGACTAACCTTAAATAGACCAAAGGTGAGTGTTTACAGTAAATAAATCCATCATCAATAAAAAGTTTAGGTCCAAACACTGAAATATGATGTAGATCACAGACAACAGACTTTCCCCCCCAAGCATCAAGAACCCGAAGAATGCCCAGGTTTTCCTGCAGCAATGGAAGTCAATGAAGCCTTGAAAGTCAATGCAGACAATTCCCACAGGAGCCCCAACTTCTGCTGATGACCTACAAACCCCTCTGTGTGAACGTGGGCAGAGCTGGAACACACTTCCTACAGCCTCTCCTACATTATTAGTACAGTGATGTAGAGCAGGAAGTAGTGCTGTATATCACTATCACAAGGAAGAGGATAAAGCCAGAAGAACACACACAGTGAGATCATGAGCCCAAATAGAAGAGAAGAACTGTCTAACTGCGGTAGATTCAGTTCAGTCTCCAGACTTTAGCTCCTACAAGCTGTTTTGGGATGAACTGGATAGAAGAGAATGAAAGTAAAGCAGCAAAAATTTTGGCACCTCTAGGAATTTTTTGGATTAACCTTTAAACTTTTTTCAAAAACTTTCAGAAATTTGGATTTTTAAAATGAAATTATTATTAAATTATTTTTTAACATTATGCAGTTTACTCGTAATTGATTTCCTTAAACTGCAGTAAAGACTGGAAAAACTTTTGTTTGGTAGTTTAGGCCAAAAATTGTTGGGGAAAAATTAAAAAATATATTAAAAAAATATATATAAAGACAAATTACAGTTTGCTGGGTGCCAACAATTTTAAATACAGAAAACAAAACATCAAGCGTGTCCCCTTAAAAGTTTAGACCTCGTTCATGCTCAGATCATGTCCTGCATGGTCTCCACGACCAGAAAAACCAAAGCTGTAAATGTCATGGTCATTACTGTATTGAGCAGCACTTCAGCCTGCACAGCTGCAGCACTGCGCGCGCTGCTTGACGACCATCTTGCCCCTTTCTTCGTAGGAACTCGTCGATTTTCCTCTTTTTAAGGCTCAAGACGTCCACTGTCTAACAGCTGAGCGCGGCCTGACCCTAGTCTAGTGCAACAACACCCGCACGTTTGTGCTGTTTTGCTGTGTTTTTCCCCCTCTTTGTGCGTCAGGAGAGTCAGAGGGGTGGGCGGGCGACGTCGTCGTCTCGCCCGGCCGCGGCCCTGATTGGCCCCGCGCTCTCTTCCGCGCCACGCCATTGGTGGACGCGGGTGTCGCTCGACGGCGCGCCGGGCTGTCGTGACCGCGCACAGGCAGACAGTGCACGTAAGAGTCTGTGTCTGGAGTCTGTCTGAAAACTGATTATAGAATTGGGGATGGAGTGATGTTTCCTTCTCTTTTCCCTCCTTTTCTTCGCCCCCGGCCGCCGTGCTAGCCGTCAGCTAGGGAAGGGACGGCCGGAGGCCCGTGGGAACTTTACCTCCATTCATAGGTACCGCCACACTTTGTGTTTATTTTGTGAGCTTAAAACAACAACAACATCATCATCATCAACAACAGCAGCAGCAGCAGCAGCACAAGTTTGTTGTTTTCTTGTCCTCAGTTCATTAAAGCTAAGGTAAGACGAGTGTGTCTTTATGTTAATAGCATAATGAATATAATACTTTGTGTGTGTGTATGTGTGTGTGTGCTGCCTCTGCATGGCTGCATGCCCATTGCACACTTTACTTTCAGACTTCATAAACCCCCCACCTCTCCTGTCCACCTATGTCCACCTGCTCTCACATGCCCTCAGGTGATCATGTGTGATCTTTAGCCCAGCTGACTGGCCTGCTGCACCATCACGGGGCCTCCCAAGTGCATTGACCAACCAAGAAATGGACACTTTCATGGTGTGCGAAAGACACAATGGAGATGGCCAGAGGCTTGGAACGACAGCCTTGTTTGCATCTCGCAAACGCTGGACATTGTTCAGCACTGAACTTTAGAGAGTCTCAACTTCTGTACTTCTGACTTTGCCAGTTTGGCATTGGCTAGTTCACAAATTATTTACATATACATCGACTAGTAATATTTTTTACCTTATACATAGAAAAATGTGCCAGTTGCAGCACCCCCTATGGACGGAATTTCATGAAGTTTGGTGTACACCCCAAGAATGTGACAATGGCACAGTGCGCTAAGTTTTGTGAAGTTTTAACATTGCCATTCCAAGAAATTGGCAAATTTTGATTTTATATTTTTGCATGGATATAATCCAGTAGGTGGGGCTACTCCACAAATTAGTCATGATGTGTTAGGGTCATGTGCCTCCTGGAGACCAACTCAGCCTACAAATGTCTTTACTTTTGGCCAAACAGTTGTTGAGCATTTGACCAAAATGTGCTTTGCGCCTCCCACACACCAGGGGGCGGTAGCAGGAAGGGACCCGTCCACCTAGAGACACAAAGGTCTTATTCTTTATCAGCCATGAGAAGCTACAATAACACCATGTTTACTGTGGATCAGTGAAGTCTAAGTATTAAAAAAAGAAAAAAAATAGATGCTCATACACAAAAAGTCAGGCTAATTCAAATTAGTTCAGCTACCGGCCATAAGGCAAGGCAAGGCATGTTTGTTTATATAGCACATTCTCATACAGAGAGTTCATTAAATCTGTTTTACATAGATAAAATGAGCATTAAAAGAAAAGTAAGAAATAAATAAAATCATATAAAAGAAATAAAATTTAGAATTGTAATAAATTAAGACAATACAAACACAGGCAAGGCGAGGCAAGGCAAGGCAAGTTTATTACTACAGCCTGTTATCATACACAGAGGTCATTCAATGCGTTTTACAGAGATAAAATAGGCATTAGAAGAAAAGTACGTGATAAAAGTAGGATTAAGGTCAAGTAAAATGAATAAAATTAAGAATTAAAATAAATTCGGATAAAAGTGTATGTTTAAAGAAGATACAATCAGAGCATCTGTTTTACTAAAGGCAGTGGAAAACGAGGCAGTTTTTAGCTTTTGGACACAGTTCAGGGGCAGATCTGATCAGCATGGGGAGTTGGTTCCAGCAGGGGGCAGCATAATGACTAAATGCCATTTCACCTTGTTTAGTTACAGCTCTGGGCTCCACTAGCTGAGCAGCTCCTGCTGATCTACGAGACCTTTCAGGCAGCAAGTAAGTGTGCTGGAAGCAGGAGTATAAGGATCTGAGCCACTTTGACAAGTGATGTTCTAGACACTGCGTCAGAGCATCTCCAGAACAGCAGGTCTTGTGGAGTTATCCAGGTGTGTGGTAGTTTGCACCTACCAAAAGTATTCCAAGGAAGGACGACTGGTGGGTCATGATTCATGTGGGGAGTGAAGGTTAGCCTGTCTGGTCTGATACCACAGAAGAGCTACTGTGGTGTAAAAAGTGATGCTGACTCTGATAGAAAAAGGTCAAAACACACAGTGCATCACAGTTAGAGCTGTTTCAACAGCACAAGGGACCTACTCAGCTGCTGTGCCATAACCTCACCCCTGACTCGCACGCTGGCCTTCTGGCTGAAAACGATGTTGATGGGGATGTTGTGGATTCCCCCTATAGCTCCTGGTGGAGTTTTACAGCAGTTGGGGCTAAAACAAGGCGAGCAAGTGGTTAGTAGTAGACGAAGAGTAATATGAAGCTGCCATAGCGGGCGGACAGCTCTGCTTCTGGCCACCACAAGCACAACACTAGAACTTCTTCTCTGTTGGCCTTTTGCTCTTTCTTTTGTTTTCAACCCACAGATAAAAAAACAGGGAGATTTACCCGGGGACCAAAGAACAGGGTACATTGGGGAAGTCTGGTCACCGTACTGTAATGAAACCCTCGTATTAATGCCTCCATTAGCTGTCCAGTACCTGCAGACCCCCAGTTTAGTGGCTGGGGAAGGTCGAGCTTGTGTGCATGTGGTAAATGGCCTAATTAGTGCGCCCAACCTCCTGAAGTGGCTTCCAGGTCTGCAGCGCAGCAGGTTATTGCTGTCTGGTGTGTGAGGAGGTGCTGTATGTGTGAGAGGGGTGTTTTTCGGGAATTTGCTGCTTCACGGTTGCGTGTGTATGTGTGTGCAGTGTGAGACACCCCAGTTCCTTGTCACTGCTGTTTTGTGAAAGCACTCTAGTCGTATGACGGTGCCTCTGGCAGCGAGAACACGATGGCTGCTGCTTTTTCTTGTGGCAAACAGGCTCAGCTCTCTGCCTGAAGCCATGCTACGTGGAGCAGCTCGGCTAGTTCCTGTCTGCAGCCTTCAGGACACTGTATTCAGTGCTCCTTCAAACGTCATGCAGGATTCACACTAGCACAGGAAGAGCCGCGGCCAATGGGGGCGGCCGTCCATTCACGGCCTTCGGTGCAATTCAAGCCCTAAAATCCCTCGCATATCTCGTCCAGACCTGCTCAAATCTGTGCAGGACATGAATTATTACATTAAAACATTACACTTAGAGAGAGATTTTTTTTATGTTGCGTAAATCTAAAGAGATATAGCACATCAGGTGTTCTGCCCGAAACAATAACTATCTCTGTAAGAGCACTGTGTTCTGCTTGGACCCTGGCTGGGGGCTTTGGGGACGGGTTTTTTGTTTCATGCCTAAAATGCCAGAAAGTTAAGCTGCGTTAGTTTACTAGTAGAGGGGAAATGGGAAAAAATGGATAAAGTGTAATCTTGCAGTCACTTACTTGAGTAATTATCAAAAAGCGTAATTGTGTTGTGTAATTGTGTAGTAGTGCTACTGTCATGTAAATTAAATATTGTGATAGTGTAATTTTATAATATTGGAATTTTCGAACGGTGTAATATTGTAATCGTTTAGAAGTGTGTCCCTTTTAATTTCGTAATTGTGTGGTAATTATATAATAGTGTATTTGTCCAATATATTTATTGTGCAGCATGACAAATGTGTAATAGTGTAATCACGTAGAAGTGCGTTACTCTTAATTGTGTAATTGTATAATAATTAATCTTGTATAAGTGCATTCCTCTAATAGTGCAATCGTATAATAGTGTAATCTTGTTGACGTGCATGCCTTTTAATAGTGCAATCATGTACTAGTGCATTTCTTTAACAGTGTATTTGTGTAGCGATCATACAATAATGTATTTGTCTAATAATTAGAGTTATCCTTTATTTGTGTAATAGTGTAATCGTATAATAATTTAATCATGTAGTAGGCCGGGACTTGAACCTACGACCTTTAGGTCCCGAGGGCAGTGTCCTAACCACTAGGCTACCACTGTGTTTTATAGTGTGTAATAGTGTAATCGTCTAATAGTGTAATAGTATAGAAGTGCATTGCTCTAATAGTGTATTTGTGTAATAGAGTAATTATTTAATCATGAATTTGTCAAATAATTACAGTTATTGTGTAGAAATTGTGTGATAGTGTACACACAGTGTACAAGTGCATTCCTCTCAATAGTGCAATCGCGTTGTAGTGCATTTCTCTAATGGTGTAATTGTTTAGTAGTGTATTTATATAATAGTGTATTTGTCTAATAATTAGAGTTGTAATTGTCTAATTGTCTAATAGTGTAATCATCAAAAAGTGCAAACTGGGTTGTTGTGCAAGTGCAGAGGTGTTACTGTCATGCAATCATGAAATAGCGTAATTGAATAATACTAATTCTGACTTTTCTAATAGTGTAATAGTGTAATGATCTAATAGTGTAATTGTGTAATTGTTTAATAGTGGAAATGTGTAGTAGTGTATGTGTCTAATAGTGTAATTGTATACTTGTGTAATTGTGCGGTAATGTAATTGTAAAGTTGCATAATTGTGGAATAGTATAATTGTGTAATTTAGTGTATTGTAATCGTGTGATTATGTGGTAATGTTATAGTGTAACAGTGACAAAATGTACACATAACAGTATAATTCTGCAGTCATGTAATTGTGTAATGGTGCAATGTTTTTTTTTTTTTGCATAACTCTAAGATTATTTGGTGCTCTGCCCGAAACGATAACTTTCTCTGTAAGAGCTTTTACTCTAGTTGCGTGTTGCAATTAAACAGTAGTATAACTGCGTAATGGTGTGAATGTGTAATAGTGTCATAGCTCAGTAGTGTAATTGTCCAGAAGGGTAATTGTGCAGTAGTGTATTTTTTGCATGAATGTAATTGTGTAATAGTATAGTTGTGCAGTAGTGTAGAAGGGTATTTGTGTACTAGTGTAGTAGTGTAATTGTGTAATAGTGTAGTTGTGCTGTAGTGTAGAAGGGTATTTGTGTACTAGTGTAGTAGTGTAATTGTGTAATAGTGTAGTTGTGCTGTAGTGTAGAAGTGTATTTGTGTACTAGTATAGTAGTGAAATAATGTATTTGTGCAGTAGTGTAAATATGTAATCGTGTATGTATGTACTAGTTTTGTGCAGTGGTGTAGCAGTGCAATTGTGTACTAATGAAATAGTGTAGAAGTGTAATTATGTACTAGTAAAATAGTGCAGTAGTCTTATTGTGCACTAGTGTATTTGTGTTCTAGTGAAAGTGTGTAGCTGTGTGATTGTGTACTAGTGTAATTGTGCAGTAGTGTAATAGTGTAACTGTGTGATAGGTTGATAGTGAAAGTGTGTAGCTGTATAATTGTACACTTGTATATTTGTGTAAAGGTTCTGTGCAGGTTTTGTGTGCTCTGTTGGCCTGGATGTTTCTGTCGGTTACAGCAGGGGCTTTCTCGGGCCGGTTCGGGTCCTTGGTGTGATCAGAGCGTGACAGTGCCTTTCATATCATCCTGTACTTCATATAGGACCCTCTCTGCCTATCGGCGGTCACTTAACCTCTTGGTGGCATGTGCCGTTAGTGGCTCTCGCAGCACTGGGAGCTGTTTGGGGATGAAATGTTCTGCTATTGAAATGTCTGTGGACACTCATAGACCAGAGCGAGATCCAGTTGCTACGGTCACTTCTGCAGGGGATTCGGTTACGTATGACATGTCTGTGGTGTTGTTCACGTTGTTTGGCCCGTGTGGCTATATAAAAATGATAAAAAAATACATAAAATTGTGAGGCTGAGTCAGTGTACCCTTAGTGAAGTTAGTGGGTTCTTTAGTGAAGGCAACAGGTATGTGTATGACCATGACCACTAAGAGAACCCTGTGAATGTTTTAGGGCTCCGTTGCAGGGTTAATGTAGGTCAAAGAACCGTTTTTGCTACTTTTGAATAAGTTTTAACCGCGCGGGGCCAAAAACAAGCCGTGTTGCCAGTGTTTTTACTATTTTTGACGACTGATCTCCATATCTGTCATTCACAGGGAGCCTGGAGACATCCCGGGACTATCCATCGGCCCTGAGCCACCTTGGACGACGCCGAGACGCTAGCTCCTGTGTCCACAGTAAGTCAAAAAGCTCCTTTTTCTCTGTATCTTTCTCGCCCACTGTCCCACCACCGTCTAGGTGGAATGGGGGGACATGCCGAGAGGCCTGCGAGTCTCCAGTCCCTCCCTACGGTTCAGAGCGTGCTCCCGAGACGGCGACGCTTGCCGTAGGCTTGAAAAAAGGCGAACTAGCTTTCAGCCCGGGACCACCGGGGGATGACCGGGTAGCACCCCCTCCCCCCAGCGTGATCTCTTCATCCACAGGTAGTGACTGGAGTGGGGATAGTGGACAGCTCGCAGAGGGCGGCTCGCGGACAGCGGCTCGTGGAAAGACGGGCTCCCATGTGGTTAGTGTGCAGAGTCTGGGCAGGACGTCCAGAGGGTGGCGCGGGCGATGTCCCCCAGATTTTACAGGATGTGGGAGAGGAAGTGGGTTTTTGGTGACATCGTCATGGCGACCATGTTTGTTATGGCAGGAAGTGCTGTGTGGGACAGCGCCACCCAGGGGTGTGTTTTTTTCCTATGTGGTGAAAACAAGCCTCCCCACATCACACACACACACACACACACACACACACACACTGTTATTTTAAGGGGTTCACTGGCAGGCAGCCAGCAGGGTTTGGCCTTTCTTTGCTGTCTTTCTTCTCTCTCTCTCTGTCTCTCTCTCGGTCTGCGGAGCGAGACGGCCTCCATTTCAGGGTGCCATCCCGACAGGAAGATGGAGGCCGATTTGTACCGTCGCCGTCGCTGTTGCCGTTTCTTTCAATTGACGTTATTACCGAAGGAAGGAATTCCATCACAAGTTCTGGTTCACGTAAATAAAAATGCCACGTGGAGCAAAAAAAAGTTTTTTCCTCGCTGTGGCCGACAAGAGGGCGATTTGTGATTTTACACTCGCTCGTTTTATCACATACATTAAAAAATGTGTTAAATATTTTCAAACAGATGCTTTATTGTAGCGAGTGCATGCGGCGTCGCCGGTTTAGTTTCAGTGCGAAACCCAGAAAACAAACTGTACTGTACTGTACTGTTCTTCCACCTGAGGATTCAGCAAATCGGTCTTTCTGTGAAAAAAATGTGTGGACAATCTTTAAATCTGAATAAACAAACACATAAATAAATACAGAAATGCATGATTGAATGAATGAATACATAAATAAATGAATAAATAATTGGTGAACAAATCAATGTATATATGTACATTTAAATTTATAATAAATAAATAAAAAAAGTGAATGAATAAAAAATAAATTAATGAAATAATAAATTGAATAAACAAATGAAATGTATGAAGAAATATTCATATTAATGAATAAAAACACAAATTAATTAATTATTTAATGAATAAACAGACAAACCAACAAATGAACAAATAAACAAAAGAAAACATGACGGACTGACTGGCTGAATGAATGAATAAATGAATGAATGAATGAATTATGAATATTCTGCAGATTAATGCTGAAAAATGTTGACGCATGAATGTGTAGTTTTCCTCGGAAATGGAAAAATAATTGAAAGTGTAGTGTTAACAGAAACGAACACACTGCTGTTTGTGTCCAGAACGTTGTCTTTACATACACTTTTCCTCATTTATGGCAGTGTGGGGCAGTTCAGTGTCCTAATTATTGATGGTGCAATACCGATCAACCATAACATTAAGACCACCTGCCTAATACTGAGTGTGTTCCTCCTGCTGCTGAAACAGCTCCGACCGTGCTGCACTGTGTGTTCTGACCCCTTTCTATCAGAGTCAGCATCACTTTTTACACCACAGTAGCTCTTCAGACACTCACACACTGTTCACACAGGGGCCACACACCCACACCCTGTTCACACAGGGGCCACACACTCACACACTATTCATACAGTTCTGACCCCTTTCTATCAGAGTCAGCATCACTTTTTACACCACAGTAGCTCTTCAGACACTCACACACTGTTCAC
>JBBPDA010107992.1:1373-19300 GCA_037974385.1 Arnoldichthys spilopterus | reverse complement strand
ACAGGGGCCACACACCCACACCCTGTACACACAGGGGCCACTCACTGTTCACACAGGGGCCAAACACTCACACTGTTCACACAAGGGCCACACAACCACACACTGTTCACACAGGGGCCACACACTGTTTACACAGGGGCCTCACACTGTTCACACAGGGGCCACACACTCACAGCAGTGATGATATGCAGATTCCGTTCTGACTGACAGCATCAAGCTTTATTATGAACCCGGTGCTGTATCTAGAACCCCAGGCTGTAATAAAGCCGCACTGTCTCAAACCCCCTTTGGAGCAGCAGCAGCTGCATGCATGCAAAATCATGTCCCCAGTGTCCAGAGTCCGTATGAATGCTGATTTTCCCATTTCCACATCACATGTATGTGTATTAACACACGTCTTGTCATCTTCCCAAGTCCCAAAGTGTCTTTTCCCTTACAAATGGGAGAGGGGACTCACTTGGGCTCCAAAGCAGGTGCTAATTGATATTTCGACTATCACATGGTTTTGTTGAGATGCTGAAAGTATTTTAGCATTGTTTACAGTGTAACATGGGAGTCTGTGACCATAGCACCAGCAGAACAGGTGTATATAGTGTAAATAGCAGTGGACCTAATATAGAGCCCTGTGGTACTTCATTGACATTGTGTAGCAAAAAGCTCAAGAGTATATAGTATTAATTTGGTAATTGTGGTTATGAAAATAGTTTTTCTTAATCTGCTTAATATTGCTTAATTATATAGTTTAAAATATTTAATATATACAAATATTTTATTTTATATTTTAATTATATAATTTTAAAACACCCAGTTTGCTGGTATTTTAAGCAGATTACAATAAATAACCTTAAAATAAATTGTGAGTGTTTACAATAAGTAAATCCATCATAAATTACAATTTTAGGTCCAAACATGAACTTTCAGCTTTTCCTGCAGCAGTAGAAGTCAATGAAACCTTGAAAGTTAATGCAGATGATTCCTACAGGAGCCCCAACTTCTGCTGATGACCTACAAACCCCTCAGTCTGAACGTGGACGGAGCTGGAGCACACTGTTCCTACAGCCTCTGCTGAATTATTACCACAATACTGTAGAGCAGGAAGTAGTACTGTATATCACTATCACAATGGGGAGGAAAAGGCCAGAAACACACACACACACAGTGAGATCATGAGCTCAAACAGTAGAAGAGAAGAACTCGGCAATAGATTCAGTTCAGTCTCCAGACTACAGCTCCTACAAGCTGGTTTGGGATGAACTGGACAAAAGGGGGTAAAATTAAAGCAGCAAAAGTTTTGGCACCTCTAGGAATTCTTAGCATTAACCTTTAGGGCTTTGCTTATTTCATCTGCTCCAGGAAAGCTTGAAGTTCACCAGGTCCTTTATTCCTGAACAAAGCCCGTTTCACAGCAAATTTGCAGTTTTTTTGGTTTTGAAGACCTTTTTTATTAACTTGGACAGTTTATTATTCAAGTTTATTTACTTATTATTATTTATTCATTTTCATACTTAAGTTAAAGCCAGAAAGTTTAAATACATCATATGAAAATTCATGGAATTAAAAAAAAAAAATTTCTAACCAATTTTTAACTAGTTAATATTTAATATTTAGGGTAGTAGTTCTGTCAGAACTGTTGACAGTGGTGGTCAATGTAATCTGGTTCTTCAAAAAGCTCCTCAAGAAGCTTTTTGTGCCTAAAACTAAACCCATTAATGGTGGAGGGCGTTATGAGGCTAAAATAGTCCCTTAAAGTGATTTAGTGCAGATTAAATATTTTACCATTACCATACAAACAATCAGAGACAATCTGAGCTTCACTGGGGTGTTTGGAGAGGAGATAAAATGGCTGTAATTGTATTGGAGACGTGACGTCTGGTTCCATTCACCACGACTGTAAAGCAATCCCAGTCTGGTGACTTTTAATAGTCTCGACTCTTGAATTAGGCATTTAAAAAAAATTTTGGTGTATTTCTCCTTGTGCTTGTTACAGGTTTTCTCAGAAAGCCAGTTTTCCTCTGAGCGTACACTGCTGAAGGTGCTATTGTCTGAGTGGAAGTGCTGTTCTGAATTATGATGGGATGGAGGAGGTGAATAATGACAGAGGGGGTTTTGGGCGAAGTTATAGCATAGGCATAGATATTCATCTGTCGATAAACCAAGGTTACGCTATCTGCATGGAATATTCGGCAACTTTCCACCGCCTGCCAGTATATGCAGCTACTTCCAATTATGCTGGAGCGTAGCCTGATACGCCAGTCTTGCTTTCATCGAAAGCCAGCTCCAGCTCGTACATAACTAAGAACTTCACAGCAGCGGCGTCAGCTTTCTCCAACTCACCAATCAGCTTGCTGCAGGGGCGGGACAGTGGATCATGGCCTGTTTACTGTCCCATACAGCTCTTTCCCCCGATTTGCTTCTGCATGCAATATTTTTGGGGTTTTACACCAATTATTTGAATAAAACAAGGTTTATTTTGTCTATATGTTCTCACAAATTTAATGTTCTTATAAAGAGAACATTGAGAATGAAATTCTAATAAAATTAAGTTCTAACATAATTAAATCCAGAATGAAGTTTTAAAAAATTAACGTCCAGATTGAAATTCTAATTAAATTAACATTTAGAATGAAGTTCTAATAAAATTAACATTCAGAATGATATTCTAATAATATTAACATTCAGAATGAAATTCTAATAAAATTAACCCCCAGAATGAAGTTCTAATAAAATGAACATTCAGAATGAAATTCTAATAAAATTTACCTCCAGTATGAATTTCTATTGAAATTAACATTCAGAATGAAGTTGTAATAAAATTAACCTTTAGAATGAAGTTCTAGCATAATTAAATCCATAATAAAGTTTTTAAAAATTAACGTCCACATTAAAGTTTTCATAAAGTGAACATTCAGAATGAAGTTCTAATAAAATTAACCTCCAGAATGAAGTTCTAATAAAATGAACATTCAGAATAAAGTTCTAATAAAATGAACATTCAGAATGAAGTTCTAATAAAGAGAACATTCAGAATGAAGTTCTAATGAAGAGAACATTCAGAATAAAGTTCTAATAAAATGAACATTCAGAATGAAGTTCTAATAAAGAGAACATTCAGAATGAAGTTCTAATGAAGAGAACATTCAGAATGAAGTTCTAATAAAATTAACATTCAGAATAAAGTTCTAATAAAATTAACATCCAGTATGATGTTCTAATAAAGAGAACATTCAGAATAAAGTTCTAATAAAATTAACATCCAGTATGATGTTCTAATTAAGAAAACATTTAGAATGAAATTCTAATAAACAGAACATTTAGAATGAAGTTCTAATAAAGAGAACCTTCAGAATGAAATTCTAAAATAATTAACATCCATAATGAAGTTTTAAAAAATTAGCAATCAGAAGGAAGTTCTAATAAAAGATTCTAACATAATTAATAATGAGGTCCTAACATGTTTCCTTCTCTTGTAAAGTGACTGTTTGAAATAGAGAGGAGCTTTTATTTACAGAAATGATTAATGAGAGAAAATCATTCCACATTTTTGAATGAAGTGCTGGTGCGGACGATGGCCAAGTCCACACTGGAAGTCGTTTGTAGGAGAATTTGTCGTTGTTTTATTGAAATTATTCTCTGTTTCTCACTGGCGTTGACTCAAAGTGAAGAATTACTGAAGTGCTGTTTAAAACCTCTTGTAGCCTCCTGCCTTTACTCACTGCACTGCCAGAGCAACAGAAATCCAGCGGGTTTCGTTTACACGCTTGTTTAACATGTTTTTCTGGGGTTTTTTTTACACTGAGGCTTATTTTACCTGTGTTAAACACACTGAAGGACCTGCAGCGCGATGATGTGCTCTAGAAGTAAACGTGCCTCTGTGTGTGAAACAGCTTTAGTAGAGTCTGCCTCTTTCTGCTCTGCCTTCTTCTGTATTGTATCAGAAAGCTGGGGATGTGCCTGGCAAAAAAAGTTGGCAAACAGTGTGTGTGTGTGTGTGTGTGTGTGTGTGTATGTGTGTATGTGTTGGAGGAGGATTTGTGGCTTAGTGTCCAGAAGTTTAGTGCCTCAGTGGCTCAGGTACAAACTGTCCCAGAAGATTCTCCACCCTCTTGAGTCGCCCGTCGCCCATGAAATCCACCCGCACGGCTGCAGCGTTTTCAAGCCCAGGACACCTTCTCAGCTCTTCCCGCCCCACACGGTGCTCAGGATTTCCTCGGGTGGTCGATGAGGAAAGGCTCTGTAAAGACCCACTGACTCACAGAGAAAGAAACAGGCCGAGGAACGTGCAGAACTCTCGCCCAAGTGCTCCGTCTGGTGAAGCTGTGCGAGGAGGTTCGGCGTGGACGGGGGTCCTTATTCATTCCGCTGACCTCTAGACTCAACCTGGATCAGCCATAACATTAAGACCGCATTAATTTCCCCAAATGCATCAATGGGCCTAGGGTGCCCGCGATCCACCAGTTGTCCTTTCTTAGGTTACTTTTGGGAGGCACTAGCAACTGCACACCTGGAACACTTCACAAGACCTGTCGTTCTGGAGTCAATCGTCTAGAATATCACTTGTCAAAGTGGCTCAGATCCTTACTCTCCTGCTTCCAGCACGCCGACTACAAGAACTGACTGTTCACTTGCTGCCTAATATATCCCACCCCCCCTGACACGCGCCATTGTAGTAACTAGAGTCAGTGTAACTAAACCTGTCAGTGGTCTTAATGTTGTAGCTCATTGGTGTTGATCAGTCCTTTTCCACATGTAGGTCACACGTTCTCGGGCTTTATCCCACGCCGGAGCTGTGATGTGTCACCGTAAGCGACTCAGCATAATGCCACGTTATTTTCGTCCTGTAAGGAGCGGAAGAAGCCGCCTCGTGCCAAATTCCCACCATCTCCTGAACTGCTTACCGTAGGTGCACGGAACACGGTCCATGAATTTGCATAATCTACAAAAAGAATATGCATAACTAACTGCCCCAAATGTAAACAGAGAGGTTCTGAGTGGGTTCTGCGCGAGTCAGAGCTGCTCACAGTGGTGGTGAATGGAACCAGACGTCTGGTTCCTCTAAAAGCTCCTCATTGACATTGATGCCTAAAACACTGTTCTACCAGAGTTTGGAGAAGATTTTGGGCTTATAACTAAACCTGTTCATGGTGGAGGGATACATGCGGCATGTCGTGAGGTAAAATATGCCCCCAAAAGTGATTTAGTTCAGATTCACTATTTTACCATCACCATAGAAATGCTCAGAGACATATGGAGCGTCACTGGGGGGCTTGGAGACGTGATGTCTGGTTCCATTCACCACCAATGTAAAGAAAATCCTGGTTGAGTTTGTTTATAGCCTCTGACCAATCACAGTGCTTCTGACAGGCTGACCAATCACAACTCCCGATGGTAGTTACCTGTCTGTGATCCGACAAAATTATTTTATCTTTGCCCATTGAATTCCCTGACTGGCAGAGGGCCCATACTCCACAGTGCACCAAAGTCAGAGCTGTTTCAGCAGCATGAGAGGGTCTTTATGTTATGGCTAATCAGTGCATCTAGTTTATCTAGTTTACCTCTGTCATAAGGAGTGTTGCAGCCAGTCAAAACAGAGGTCTTTCACTTATGCCTGTCTTGAAAGCACAGTAACAGCTTTAGAGATTACAGGAGGTTGGAAAAAAGTCGGTTGAAGAGGATCCAGAACTGTTTTTGGTTCATAAATCTACACAAATGGTCCCAAAAGGGTAAAATGTGTAATGTATTCTGAAACATTTTTTGCAGTCCATTAACAACGAGATATATGAAATATGTCCGATAAATGGAGTAACACCTTATTTAAAATGAAAAGTTTTGTTTTATTAGTTTTGATCATTTTTAATGTAATTAAAATTTTATCATTGTCATTTCAAACTTGAATATAAAATTTTAAATCATGTTGAAAGTTTTATACTGAACATATTTTATATTGGAAAAAATACTGAAGGTTATTTGTTTATCCTTCACAACCTCTTGTGGCTCATCTTCAGTGCCTTCACAGCCCACTAGGGGGCCATAGTTTCTAAAACTCTGCACCAGATCAAAAAATGATGACACTGCATAGGGCGTTGTCTCCTTTAAGCCATATATCAATTGCCTATTATTTTATAATATAATATAATATAATAATAATCTGCGTCTGAAGTCCAAAAGGTGGCACCAGACCTGGTTCTTCTCTTGTGTAGATGGTTGAGGAAGTCAGAGTGGGAGTGATGGCAGCAGAGACTCCTATACATAACACACCTTCTGCTTTACAGTCACAATAATATTTTATCATGGCCTAAATATCATGATAGTATTGAGCGGTTTCCCCTGTGGCAGCTCCCGGCCCTAGTTCCGAACTGTCCACTGCAAGTGCAAGGTGCAACTAACATTTGTGGGCGTGTCCAAATCCGTTTTGCTATTTTGACAGCAGAAAAAAACAGACTTGCCGCACAAAGTTCGTCCTAACTGTCTTAGTTATTCACAGGTGTGTTTTGAGTGCAACATGCAATAAACCAGTCAGAATAGCCCCTCACCTCTCCTTCAAAAGGCAGGGGTGGAGCTATGGTGGGTTGCTATTATAATGGTGTGTTTATCCGGTAAACCAGATGGGTGTTTGGTGAGGAAGCGGAACTTGCTGCTTGTGGATGAGGTGAAAATGTGTGAGCACATCATTTACAGGAGCAGCTCTGTTCCACCTAAGCCTTTCAGTGTCATTAGTGCACTTCCAGTGTGTACCTGTGTCTGTAACGAGCGGTAACCAAAACTCACCAAAACTTGCCGCTTAAATATGGTTTAATAATGCGCTTAACATAGCAACACGTCGACAATGCGCTGCCCTGCCTCGCCTCGTTTAAACAGCACTACTTCCACGAGCGGGAAACACACACAACATCATCGGTTTTTCTGAAAACGTGTGAAAATGAGGAATACGCCAGTGTTAAACTAGCAAAACCACTTTGCACAGCTGGTGCAAAACATAATGTACAGTTGCAGCAGCGTATGGTTCTGCTTACAGAAAAATCCCACCAATCTCCTAAAATTCCTGCATCATCTGAGGGCCTTATCGTGGTGTTCTAGACGATTGAGTCAGAACATCTCCAGAACGGCAAGTCTTGTGGAGTGTTCCAGATGTGTAGTAGTTAGAAGCTACCAACAGTGATCCAAGGAAGGACAACCAAGGGTCATGGGCACCCAAGTCTCACTGATATGCCCCATCTTGCCTTATTTTGTCTTTGTCCGACACAGGAAATACAGCTTGCGAAGTCGAACCCTCTGTCTGCAGTTTCTGCCTTCTGGTTGTCTTCCTAAACCTTGGTGGTTTCTTGAGGGTAGCAGTTCCACTGTTAGGATGAATAAATAGCTAAATAAATAAAAACATTTAAATAAATAAATAAAAAAAATTAAAAAATTAATTTTTATGAAAATAATGTAAAATAAAATAAAAACATCATTAAATAAAAAATATTATAAAATAAAAATAATAAAAAAGAAAAGAAAAAAAAGTCCCCCTTTCGTAGAGGTGGGTTAATATTGCAGGTATGCGAGTTGGCTTTTTTTTTTTTTTACGAGAATCATAATAAGGATCAATGTTAAGTGGCCTTAACGAGATCCTGCCCTCGGTTTCAGTTTCCCAGCAGGTTTTCCCTCCACTGACAGCGGTGGAAAACTTGTGAGTCATGCAGCCACTCCGGAGTCCTGTGCTTGGGCCACAAATTAGAGGCACATCTGCAGCCGCGGATCTCCAGCCTGTCCGTCCGTCCTCCAGTTTGTGAGCCATTTGTTTGTGCAGCCTGGTCCGAATGTTGTTGCTGAGCTGTTTTGTCTCATTTGCAATTCCACAGTCTCCTGCTCAGGCCTCAGCCTCTCAGCGAGGAGACCACGCCGCCTTCCACCAGAATGAGGTTGGGCGCCGACCTTGAACACTTGTTCAGCTCAGACAGAGACTTTCCAGCTACAGCTAACGTTTACACCCATCAGCCATAACATTAAGACCTCCTAGAATTGCCTGATGTTGAGTAGGTCAGAGGAACGTTGTCCCAGTGGGTGGAGCTAAACTTTTTCATCAAATTGTAAACATTCGTGGCTCATACTGTGAGGCCTATGGAGGGGATACTGACATTCTACAGTCAGCTCTTTTATTTTAAAAAGGTTCTTCTGAAATGGTTATAGAACATTGTGTGGATGTTCCCCTTAACTGATACATAACGTAATGCAGATGTTCCCCTTATCTGATGAAGAACATTATGTCGAGGTTTCCATTAACTCATAATGAACCTTATGTGGATGTTCCCCTAAGCTGATATAGAATATTATGTAGCGGTTCCCTTTAATTGATTTAGAACTAAATGTGGATGTTCCCCTTGACTGATATAGAACATGATGTGTTGGTTTCCCTTAACAGATATAGAACTTAATGCAGATGTTTTCCTTGACTGATGAAGAACATTATGTGGAGGTTCCCCTTAATTGATACAGAATGTGGATGTTCCCCTCAACTGTTACAGAGTTTTATGTCGAGGTTCCCATTAACTCATAATGAGCATTATGTGGATATTCCCCTTAGCTGATATGGAATATTATGTGGAGGTTCCCCTTAACTCGTAATGAACATTATGTGGAGGTTCTCCTTAACTCCAAGCGAACAATATTTGGAGGTTCCCCTTAACTGATATAGAATATTATGAGGAGGTTCCCCTTAACTTAACGTGGCTGTTCCCCTGAACTCATATCAAGCAGTATGTGGAGGTTCTCCTTAGTTACAGAGCATTAAGTGTTGGCCATTAATAAACAGCAATTGGCGTAGAACATTGTAAAAGGTTCTTGAGAACTTTTCATGGTTTTAGAACATTATGTGAGGTTCTTACAAATTCTTGTGGTGGATGTTCTCCTACAATCTTTAAATTGACTTAAAACATAATGTGGATGTTCTACAGAAACTTTGAGCTAGAACACGCTTAGTATTTCCATGATATGGGCCCTGTTATGTAATCCGATTCCGTCTGGATCCCTCGTTCTCTCGCTCTACCCCCTCCCTCGCTCTGCTCCTGGTGTTCAGCTGCTGACGTTCTAATGGCCTTTAATTAGTCTGGACAGCGGATATGAGAACACTCGGCACCGTTAATGCCTCAACAGCTGATGAACTCAACCCTTATTGTTCCGATCCTTTGAGTGCGACTCGTCTTTCATTCCCATGAACATTGGGAACATTAATGTAATTCCTGTTCGGGCGGAAGTGATAAGGAACCACTGCGGTGCCTTCACTCGTTCATTCATTCAGTCAAGTGCGCAGTCAGCATTGACACACTCAGCTCCTCAATGAGGTGTCCTGGATTACTTTTAGTATGTACTAACTACTGCACACAAGACCTACCTGGAGACGCTAGAACATCACTTGTCAAAGTGGCTCAGATCCTTACACTCGTGCTCCAGCTTCAAGAACTGACTGTTCACTTGCTGCCAAATATATCCCACGAACAGCTATTTGTGGAAATTCTCCTCAATTGATCTAGAATAATATTTGGAAGTTCTACTTAGTTTATACAGAACATTATGTGGAGGTTCTTCTTAGTTGATATAGCACATTATGGTTTAGAACATTATGGGAGGTTCTCACAAACCCTTAATTGATATAAAACATTATGGGATGGTTCTGGAAACCATTAATTAGGGGGTCTTGAAACTTAACCAAAGTTCTTCACACTCACATGTCTTATTTCTTTAAAGAACCATGCACTTAAAGGTCTTTATGGAACCGGAAGTGGTTGTGCTATGGCTGTACTGTGAGAGAACCCTCTCTGGCACTGTAATTATGAGTGTGGTGTAGCTGTTGTTGCTGCTGTGAGTGGGTTCTGATGCCCTCAGTGAAGAAGTGGGTGATCCTGATGCTTTGACAGAAGTGGCAGAAAGCAAACAGCTAAGTGGGTCCTGCTCTTATTTTAGCAGTGCACTGATGTCTGTGTGTGTTCTGCCTGTGGAGAACTTCACATTTCTAATTGTTGTTTATGTGTCACATGTATGAAGTGTGTGTGTGTAGACACGAGACTGAGGCCCTGTGAAGCCTGGAAATATTTATTAATGAAAAATAAATGGTAATTCTGCAGAAACAAATCTGCAGCAGATTCTTAAAGACTGTTCTGGCTTTTGGCTTTGATTTCCTGTTCCATGCTGCAGTACACGGAATGTTCTATTGTGTTCTTAAAGGAACAATCTTTAGGGCTTTCACACATGTTCTCTAGAGCACCAGGCCTGAATATCTGGGTGATGAATAAACAGTTAATCAAACCATCTACCGAACCTCTTCACATCAGTGTCTGTTTTTGTCAGATTACATTGTTCATTTTTCAATATGAATTATTACGTATCAATTATGAATTATTCAGTATCAAGTGTAAATTATTTATTTTCTACTATGAATTATTAAGAATTCGCTATGAATTTATTTCAGTATCTACTATGAATAATTCAGTATCCATTGTTAACTTTAAAGTATCTGGTATGAATTATACAGAACTTGCTATTAGTTATTCAGTATCCACTATGTTATTATTATTATTATTATATATATAATATTATATAATTTAATATATAACTATTATTTGGTATCAACTATGAATCATTATCGAGTATCGGCTATAACATTTTCAGTATCCACTATGAATTACTCATTAACCAAAGGGCTTTTTCAGTATTTACTATGAATTACTCTTTAACTAAAGAGAATTTTTCAGTATCCACTATGAATTACTCATTAACTAAAGGGATTTTTTTCAGTTTCCATTATGAATTACTCATTAACTAAAGGGAATTTTTCAGTATTCACTATGAATTACTCATTAACTAAAGGGAATTTTTCAGTATTCACTATGAATTACTCATTAATTAAAGGGAATTTTTCAGTATCCACTATGAATTATGCTGTAAATGATTCAGTGATGTTTATAAATGATAAATTTGTGTAATTTCAGGTTGTTGAACAGGTTGAACTAGGAAAGGGTTTGCTTGCTGGTCTTGATCAGTATGAGGCTGATATCAGCTGAGCTTTTTTTTCTAAACTAATGACAGCAGAAGCAGCAGCCGCTCAGATGCTCCAAGCCTTATTATAGGAGAAATGTGAGTGCCCGTTCACTCTCACCTGGCCGCCACCAACACACACCACTGCACAACACGACTAATCAGCTAATATATATTCTTCCCTCTCTGCTGCTCTTTGTCAGACTGAGATCAGAGCAGAATTTGCTAAAATGTTCCTTTACTCGCACATAACATCATCCTGCCCATACACACGTGTGTGTTATGTTCACTTAAAGAGCTTGGACAATAATGTGACTTTAGCCATTATCATCTTCATATGTTTTGGACAGACATGAAACATTGTTACCTGGTGGTTCTCCATGATTTTTTGTTTTTTGTTTTTGAATGGAAACCATTGAAGCCTCCCTCCAAATACCCAGGATGGGTGGGGGGTGAGTGGGAGGGCTATTGTGGCACTGATGGCTCTGCTGACCATTTCAGCTAAATACACATCGTCCCATTGAACTGCTTGTCTTTTCTGGTTATCTCATGTAGCAATACCACCAGTCACCACTAGATGCCACAACTGCTGGCTGCCCCTGCTTTCCCTACACCAGGTACCATATGTGGGAAGCCCATTAGTGTGAGCCCACCCGGCCCCCATATAGATTGCATTGCAGTGTCTGCAGTTGGAAACAAATGGCCTTAATATAAGAGTGTTTCAGAGCTATTAGGGTGACCGGTCAATATTTAAGGTGTGACATTAGTGTTTAATCTGCTTCACTGCAGACTTTAAGGTGGAATGTCAGTATTTAGGCTGACTAATGGATTTAACATAAATGTTGATGCTGCTTTACTGCACTGTTTAAGGTGGAACATCAGTATTTAAGTTGCATCACTGCAGTGATTAAGGTGGAACATTTGTATTTATGCTTGTTGCATTGCAGTATTTATGAAGTGAAAAAGAAGTGAAAGTGACTCTTTGTCATTGTGAACACACTCAAGCACCACAACTAAATGTGACCTCTGCATTTAACCCATCACACGTGCCCACGTGGAGCAGCGGGCAGCTACCAACAGTGCCCGGGAGCAGTGTAACGGTACCTCAGTAGTGCCCTGGCCGAGACTCAAACCTGCGACCTTTAGGTCCTAAAGGCATATGGGGGGACATCAGTATTTAAGCTGCATCCCTGCAGTATTTAAGGTGAAACATCAGTATTTAAGCTCTATCACTGTAGTTTTAAAGGTGGATCATCAGTATTTTATTGACTTCACTGTAGTATTTATGTAGAACACTGGTTTTGTCGTAGGTGGTCACTTGCATCTCTTGCTGATAGGTGTTTGATGTGTAATCAACAATCGATATGAGTGAACACTACAAAGATGAGTCACTGACTGATATCAAGCCTGATAAACATTTGGGCCGGTCGGCAATGAGCTACAGCCAATGAAAGCATAGGACGGGTGAAGTGAGTAACATTGACTTTCTAGTTATTTCATTACAATGGCAAATGCCAGGGGGTTGGGATACATTAGGCAGCAGGTGAACAGTCAGTTCTTGAAGTCGATGCGCTGGAAGCAGGAGTGTGAGGATCTGACAAGTGATGTTCTAGATGACTGAGTCTCCAGAACGGGGGGTCTTGTGGAGTGTTCCAGGTGTGCAGTAGTTAGTACCTAGCAAAAGTGATGGTGGGTCATGGGCGCCCAAGGCCCAGTGATGCATTTGGGGAGTGAAGGCTATCCTGTGTCTCTCTTGAAGTTCTTCCACATGATTAGAGTCTGCTTTTCTCGACGGGGAGAGAGAGAGATATGAGGGAAGACAGAGAAAGGGTCATGGTTAATGAGGGTCCTGAGTGACCCTGGAGGTTAATCCTCTTTAGGCTCTAATTGATGGGACATAATGTGACACTTCAGTTGAGGCTGTGTTTGGACTGAAGCCCGGCGCTGGTGCGTGCTGTGCGCCAGGAGCAGGTCAGACGTGAAATTGATATTCGGGATTGTTTGTTTGGGCTGGTGTGTGTTTAAGCCGTGCTCTCTCTTATCGAGGGGCCGCAGCGCTAATTCGGTGTTTGTCGGGGGTCCCTTCCCGTGGGGGCGGGGGGAGGGTTAATCGCTCTGCGACCCCCGTCGTTCGGCTTTCTACCTGTCAACACACGCTTTAGTGTAGAAAGAAAGTGAATCCTCTGTGTGTTAATGAGCCAAAGCTCTTTAGGAGTGTCGGGGGCTTGATAGTGCCGGCGAGGCCCTTACGCTAAGTCTGCGGTATGCCTCATCCGTCTCTGGGGACAACTAGTGGGAACTGATTTGAAGCAGTGCTTCTTGGGGCCAAAATTCAAATTTGCACATTTACACGCATTCCCACTCACCCCAGCCCAGATGTGGTCAACCAGCCAAGACATGCCACTTTTGGCTAATGTTGCTAACAAGTAAAGCCTAGAATTGTATAGGACACAGTATGACTTACTGTGAGCTATAAACTTCCAGCTCTTCATGAAGATGTAGCAGACTTGTGGGTGGGGTTTAGGACACAGTATGATGTACTCTGAGCTATAAACATCCAGCTCTTCATGAAGGTGAAGCAGACTTGTGGATGTGATTTAGGATCCAGTATGGGTTACTGTGAGCTATAAACATCCAGCTCTTCATGAAAGTGTAGCAGACTTGTGGATGTGGTTTAGGACACAGTATGACTTACTGTGAGCTATAAACATCCAGCTCTTCGTGAAGGTGAAGCAGACTTGTGGGTGTGGTTTAAGATGCAGTATGACTTACTGTGAACTATAAACATCCAGCTCTTTGTGAAGGTGGATCAGATGTGTGGGTGTGGTTTAGGACATGGTATGACTTAATGTGAGCTATAAACATCCAGATCTTCATGAAGGTGGAGCAGACTTGTGGGTGTGGCTTACGACACAGTATGACTTATTGTGAGCTATAAACAGCCAGCTCTTCGTGAAGGTGAAGCAGACTTAAGGGTGCAGTTAAGGACACAGTATGACTTACTGTCAGCTATGAACATTCAGCTTTTAATGAAGGTGGAGCAGACCTGTGGGTGTGAGAAGATATATCCAGAAAAGATAAACATTGTGATGTAAAGTTTGTGATGAATAGAGACGTTTTTACATAGGATTTAAACATAAGCAGTTGAAATATAACACATTGTGTTTTTTAATTATTATTTTGTTCATTTTTATTATTATTTCTATTATGCCGTTCCCACTTATTTAACCTTTAGTTTATTTATTTAATGATTTTACTGTAATTGTTCTTGTTTTTTCAGTTGATTGATGAGCACTTTGAGCTGTATCTTCTGTATGAAAGGTGCTGTACAAATAAAGTTTATTATTATATTCATTTTTGCTTATTTGTTCAATTAATTAATTAATTAATTAATTAATTAATTATATTTCTTTATTTAGCATTAAATTAATTATCCAAAATGCTAATGTTGCTGATGAATGAAAACAGTGTTATTATTAAGGTCAAAAGGAAATCCACGCTGAGAGCCTGAAAATGTCTCCCTCTCAAGTGAAAAACCCACTCTTCTGAGTGTTTATGCATTTCTTCTTCTTCCGCTGCTGTCCAGCAGTCTCTCTCTCTTTCTCTCTCTCTCTCTTTCTCTCTTTCTCTCTCCCTCTCTTTCTCTCTCTCTCTCTGTTTTTAATAAAGACACTGGTGCCAGACTTTCATTAACTGGGCGCTCGGGGCAAACACAGTCAGAAAGAAAAGCCGCAAAAGCGCCTGTCCCCTCGCAGCACTGTGGACTGCCAGAAAATCCAGCTGTGGAGTGAGGTGGGAATCCTTTATTAAAGTCAAACAGGAAAGCGGACGTGCTTGTTCACTCGGGCCGCAAAGTGGCTGCTGTTTTCCGTGGCTGACGATACAGTAGAGCTGTGATTTTTACCTGCGTCTGATTTACAGGTCTGTTTTTTTGGGGGGAACAACCAAGCAAGTGAAGCTCAACATGACCTCACAAACTCCAGAGTCACAGTGGTGGTGAATGGAACCAGACGTCTGGTTCCTCTAAAAGGTCCTCACAGACATGAGATGGTGATGAAGACACTACTGATGCCTGAGACATTGTTCTACCAGAGTTTGGAGAAGATTTTGGGCCCTAAAACTAAAACCATTTATGATGGATACATGCAGGGCGTTGTGAGGCTTAAATACTCCCCCAGAGATTTAGTTCACTGTTTTACCATCATCAACGTTCCATGGTCTGCAGTGTGAAGTGCTTTTGTTATGGAGAATTATTATGTTAAGGATCATTACATCATCGCAACTGTAACGATTTGCTGGTTGAGTAGGCAGCAGATGCAGGCGGACTTGATGTTCAACGAAGGTTTTATTCCACAAGACAACACTATGGCTAGGGTAAAACTCTACAAACATGGATAACACGGCTAACATTCACTAGGAAACACACAGTAAACACACGGTACGTATAACAGTAACACGGTATACACGCGGTACATATGACAGTTGATCGTCAAATACTAGGGAGAACACACATGGTTTTAAAGACAACATAATGACTCACAGCTGACGGGGTTAATCAGAACACGCACAGGAGTCAACTGTGGGGCGGGGTCAAGACAAGACAGCAACACATGACAGGTGGACACGTGACAAAACACAAGCACATAGTCACCGTTACAGCAACCTCATTTTTTGGGGATGATTGCAGTTGAGCCCTGCAGTTCTTACCTTATCTTCATAAATCACATATGTAATATATGTGTATAAAAGTTGCAAATAATTTAAAAAATGAAAAATGAATACGTTACAAACAGAATGTTTATTTATGACTGGTGCAACAATGTCATTCATGCTACAATGAGTAATGTTTGTTTATATGATGTTAATAAAGCCTTTAGAGGGCGACGGTGAGTAAAGTTTGTTTATTTGATGTTAATAAAGCCTTGAGAGGGCGACAGTGAGTGATGTTTGTTCATTTGATGTTAATAAGGTCTTTAGAGGGCGATAGTGAGCAATGTTTGTTTATTTGATGTTAATAAAGCCTTTAGAGGGTGGCGGTGAATGACGTTCGTTTGTATGATGTTAATAAGACCTTTAGAGTGCGATGGGGAGTGGTGTTTGTTTATTTGATGTTAATGAGGCCTTTAGAGGGCGATGGTGTGTGATATTTGTTTATTAGATGTTAATAAGGCCTTTAGTGGGTGACAGTGAGTGATGTTTGTTTATTTGATGTTAATAAGGCCTTTAGAGGGTGGCAGTGAGTAATTTATTTTTTTCAAGTCAAGTACCATATACAGTTCACACAGTACACAGTGAAACGAAACAGGACCATGGTGCTACATGAAACACAGGACTACAAGAACTACACAACTGACAACATAAAGTGTATTGTGTGCAAAGATGTGCAAACATTGCAGGACAATGATTAAGGCCTTTAGAGGTCAACGGCAAGTGACGTTTGTTTATTTGATGTTAATAAGGCCTTTAGAGGGTGACAGCAAATAATGTTTGTTTATTTGATGTAAATAAGGCCCTTAGAGGGCGACGATGAGTGAAGTTTGTTTATTTGATGTTTATAAGGCCCTTAGAGGGTGGCGGTATGTAATGGATGGATGGATGGATGAAGGCCTTTGGAGGGCGGCGGTGAGTAATGTTTGTTTGTTTGATGTCAGTAAGGCCTTCAGAGAGCGACAGCGAGTAACATTTGTTTATTTGATGTCAATAAGGCTTTAGAGGGCAACGGCGAGTGACGTTTGTTTATTTGATGTCATTAAGGCCTTTAGAAGGCGTTGGTGAGTAATGTTTATTTGACTTTAATGATTTTTTGTGCACTTTGCTTTTTGAAAATTCCATTTTTTAAAGCTTGTTTGGCTGATTTTTTCCAGCCTCTTCGATCAGTCAGTGTCAAGAAAAATTATTTTGCAGCACTTTTGTGCTGGAATCAGCCTCGGGATGATTATTGATGAGCGGGCAGCCTGGAGCGTGGATGGCATTGAGGTGTAAAGCAGTAGGACAGGACGGACTAGCCAAAAATCTTGCGTGAAATATTCATTGGCGATGTTGGACCACGGCGAAGCGAAACAAGGAGGCCTTTGTGTTCCACACTGGTATTGTTTCGTGGGCTGAGGGCCTGGGCCTTGTTGCGTTCGGAATGGGCGGGGCCGTGTCCAGCGGGAAAACGGGAGGAGAGGATGGAACGGGACAGGGCAGGACGGGAGAGTTAATTATTTCCATCCCAAGCCCTAAAAAAGCCCCACTGTGCTCACACAGATTGGCTGTGCGATTTGCATGAGGATTTGCAAGGCTTTAGCGGAGTGTTTGCGGTGTGTGTGCATTTAAACAGCCTCTCAGTAATGAAGGAGGGAAGATAGACGGATGCTGTTTGAGAACGAAAGAGAGAGAGAGAGAGAGAGAGAGATAGAGAGAGAGACAAAAAATAGGAGCTTTCCCTGCTCTGCTCTTCTGGGAACAGAAGGCCCCTGGGCACGTAGTGGGATGTGTGTGCATATGTATATGTAGAAATGGGTGTGTGCATGTATTTATCTCTTTTTGGGGACCAGTGCCTTTTTGTGGGCATGGAGCAGATATATGCTGGGCATAATAATGTGGGTATAGGACAGATATGTGCTCGATATGATGATGTGGGTATGGGGCAGATATGTGCTGGATATAATAATGTGGTTATGGGGCACATATGTGCTGGATTTATGCAGATATGGACAGATTTGCGCTTGATATAATAATGTGGGTGTGGGACAGATACGCGCTGGACATAATGTGTGTATGGCGCAGATATGTGCTGAATATAATAATGTGGGTATAGGGCAGATGTGTGCTGGATATAATAATGTGGGTATGGGGCACATGTGTGCTGGATATAATAATGTGGGTATGGGGCACATGTGTGCTGGATATAATAATGTGGGTATGGGGCACATGTG
>JBBPDA010107981.1:0-11125 GCA_037974385.1 Arnoldichthys spilopterus | reverse complement strand
ATATATTGTTTTTGCTTATTTAACTCTCACTTCTTTGCAGAATAATGAAGTACAGTGTTAAGTCTTCATGCTTATTTCTGTATTAGGAGAATAAACAGTGAAGGGCCACAGAGGGGAAGAAGCTCAGTGACTCACGATTATGCTCTCTTTCACAGAGTCACACTGACCCCTGGCGGTCGCTCTGTATAATGCTACTGGGCGCCACACTCTGGTGTGGATCATGTGTTTTCCATTCAGAGGCCTTACTCACTTCCTCTTTCTATTTTTGCTTGGGAAAAGAAACGGGCGTGAGCCATGCAGCAGGGTGACTGCTGCAGCTAGCACGCTTCACCCATACATACATACATACATACATACATACTTACATACACACATGTAGGAGCAACACTGCGGGCGGTACAGCAGGTTTAAGAGTTTATGCCTGACAGACATTAAGGAGGTGGAGGAATATGCTTTTTTTGGATTAGCCTTTTATTAGAATTGTAGGGACCCCATTTGCTTTTCTGCTTTGCGTTTCACAAATGGATAAAGAGTCAAATCCATCACTTTACTTTGCTTAATGGAAAGGTTACTGCTCACTGTAAATCACAGAGACTCCAAGAGCAAGAGTGGGGGAACCACTGGTCTAAATGTAGGCGACGCACGCTCCTTATTTCCCCCTGTTGTCGCTCACGCATCAGTTTTCTGTCTTGTGATTCTGCAGTCATTTCAAGCCTGTAGACCTTCCACAAACATGTTAAAAATGGTGTTAAAGTACAATTTGATGCCACCAATGATATTATTCATACTATTAGACACCATAAAATGTAGCATTCACATTTTGACCTTTTTCTCATTAATTATTTTATAGATTATTTTATAATTATATATTATTATTTTTATATTTTATATAGTGCATATACTGCTGTATTTTGCTGCCTGCCAGACAGAAAATAACACATCCAAAGCCTTTTCTCTACATCAGTGGTCCCCATAACTTGGTGCTGGCAAACCCCTATCCTACATATTTTGCTTATTTCCCTGCTTCCAGTACACCTTATCTTCTACTAGTAACTATAAAAAACTTGTGCTTAATAGCCGTTTTGAGTGTAAAGTTTCTTCACAGAACTGATGTGTTGCTTTCTTTTTGCACAACAGAGTTTTAGGTTGCCTCTCTTGATGTAGCATCTGACTGTGCAAGAATTCCACTTTCAAAACTGCAACATTTAGTTTCCTCAGTTCCTAAACAATTACAGCAGACTGTGGGTTTTCTGGAGTATTACCAGGCTATGTTTAGCACAATAGCATGTTTCTGATGCAGTGTCTTCTTAGAGCTTAAAGGTTATTCACATTTAACAATGATTTTCAGTATACCTTATCAACTAATCAGTTAATTTCAAGTTTATTAAAGCAGAATAACAGAAAAATATTTTTTTCAGGGTCACTGCGAAAGTATCCATATTGGTCTTCAGTACCTTAATTTAACAATCGTCAAATACATTGCCTTTCATTTTGACTGTTTGGGGTCACTGTCTTGTTGAAACACCCATCTTCTCTCCTTTTTGGCTGATGTGATGCAGGGGTACAGATTGTAAACATATATTTCCTTATATTTATGAAAAAAACAAACTGTTGTCTATATTTTTAAGCAGAAAGATGTTAACGAATATTAAAAAACAATAAATAAAAGGGACAGATGGACTTTTGTGCCTTTAGAGTACATTTATCATGTTTGAATAATGGGAGACTAAAGTAGACAGTACTTTTTATTATGTGTACTCAACATCAGTTTCTCACCCTTGTCCTGGAGATCCACTCTACTACATGCTGTAATGCTTTTTCTGCTCTAATCACCTTAGGAATTGCCTGTAAATTAACTCATTAGTTCGATCAAGTGTACTCGGAGCAGGGCAGGACCAGGACTGAAAACTACTGTTGTGGAGCGCCACCCCAACACTCTGCTTACTCAGGCTGTGGGAACCCTCTAGGCATCAAATAGAAAAACAATACACGCCACGTCAACAGTTTTGTTTTTTTCCAATGATTCATTTATTGTATTTAAACCTATAGAGTCAGAATTAGAATCACCTGATTGGGAAGGTACATGCATGTACTAGAGACATGTCTTAGTAAAATTGGTACATATGTCAATTCTGAATACAGAACACAAGATAGTAAATTAAAATAAATGAATAAATAAATAAATACAGTATGCACTCACCAGGAATGTCACAGAATAGAAATGCACAATATGTAAACATAATGTAATAAAGGTCATGATTAGGACAGACGAAACAATGAAACATATATTTATTTGTTGAGGCCTCTGTCTAGTTTTTCAATTAGATATATGTTTCTGCTTTTTTCTGACACTGAAAAGCAAAAAAAAACTTTTACTTAAGGACTGATTTGACTGGAAATTAAAGGGTCCAGAAAAATTCAATGCCGTTTCTTCACAGATCTGATATATGTTTTATTTGTGTAATAGAGTTTCAGGTTCTGACGGCGTTAAATGTGCAAAAAATCCATTTGCAAAATTTCAACTATTAGTATCCTCAGTTCCTAAATATTTACAGCAGAGTGTGTTGATTTTAGTATCAGGCCCATGTAGCTATATTTATCATGGTAGCATGTTTCTGATGCAGTGCCTTCTGAGAGCTTGAAGGTTCCTTACATTTAACAGTGGTCTTGTCCTATAGAATCTTTTCACTCTTATTTTGCCCCACCCCTTGCTTTTAAACACAGGACATTTTTTATTTGTCATTTTCAGTTAAATTAAGGTTCAACAGAATGAACAAACTACAGATTCTTGTGTTTATTGCATTTTACAAGATGTTTACAAGAACTTTTCTGGAAATGGAGTTTGTATAAAATGCAAGAAAAATGTAGGAAGGATTTTAAAAAATAAATTAAATTAAATTAATGCAATAAACTGTTAATTAACAGCACTAGCAAATAAGCATGCGTTTTAAAAAAGACCTGTCCTGTAATCTTCTTTTTTTCGTGACCAAACTGTTGCCACAGTCCCCTTTCACTTTGGCCTAACTCTTTCTGCAGCAGTTACAGGATATTTTACCAGACCTAAGCAGGTAGAAGAAAGGATGGTTGCAACTGCTTATGCATGCTATCGTGAACGCTACAAGGGAAAACAGTGAGGTTCTACTCACCTTGTGGTAGGAGATCATCAGAAAGTTCATCACAGGTGTTATGTAGTGGACCATAACCATGATCAGCAAGGTCAGCACGGTTCGTTGGGCCCTGAGCTTGGATGGATGGACCTGCCGGCAACCTGGTCCACGCTGCATCAAAGCCCGGAGAACTTGGACGTTGCAGTAAAACATGATGCACAGCTCTACAATTAGAAATCCTCCCATGCTTTCTAGCACTTCAGAGGTACCACCATAGTTGGAGGCTAAAATGGAAAATATGACTGTTCCTCCCCAGATGACTGCGCACAGTCCTAGGCGCAACATAGGTGTCTTGAATTTGAGGAACATTACAGGGTGGAGGACTCCAACATAACAGTCCACGCATGTGCATGTCTGGAAAAGGGGTCCTGCAAACTGGTTCAGAAGCACAGTGTGTAACAACTGCTCATCTGATGGTGAGAAAATGGCACTAACAATCTCAATGGGTTGTAACAAGCAGCAAAGAGCATCCAGCATGGCCAAGTTGGTAATGAAGATGTGGGAAGTGGAGCACAGGCCAGGTTTCCGTAAGAGGATCCACAAGGCGAAGACATTGGTAGGGAAGCCCACGATGGGCACGACCACCATCAGAGGAAAGAATGTGTTGAATAGCAGGAAATCGTCTGAAATATATTGGCTGTAGTTGGTTGTAAGGTTGATGAGGCTCATTTTGTCCAGAAGCAAGTTGAAAACAGGGGCAGATTGAGATTATCTGGGATTTCGAAAATAAGCTGAAGATGTAACGGAAATGGAGGCATATTTATTATGCATGTCTCCTGGACAAAACTTGCCTGTGCTAGAAAGGGATTTTCATCAGTTTTCTCTAAAACTCCTGCATAATTTAGTTAAGATAATCATAAAAATAAACACAGTATCATATGCCAGTCTAGAGAAACTCGAATTGTTCGCAGTAGTGGTAATAGGAACCAGACGTCTGAAACATGTCTCTGTTAGCCCCCTTATAGAAAATATATACATAAAATTATTACACAATGTTACACTATTTTTATTCCTGGTGTTATATTTCAACTGCTTCTGTCTAAAGCCTATACACACACTGCTAAACTTTGATTTTATGACCACAGCCCACAAACGTTATATTTATAGTGACAAAACAGGCAATTTTTTAATCCTTTCTGGACAATCCCAGAAAGTTCTAGAAAGTTCTGAACAATTCTAGAAATGCCTGGACAGTTCTCACAGTTCGAGAATATTCTGCAAGTGTACTTTAGCATTTAAAGTGAATGGAGAATGTTCTTGAAAACAGGTACATTTCAAAATGTCATTGTCCTGAGCACAGAAGCAAAGATTATGTTGAATAATTATTTTAGGCATAAGGGATTGGGAAAACACACTTTGTACCAAGGAACAAAAATAAAATACAATTCTGTGATATAGTGTCATGAATAATCTTGCTGATGCTAAATTGTTTTATTATAGTTGTAACTTCAAGAGAATGAACAAATAACTGATTCTTGTTTTTTTTTTTTATTTCACAAATTGTCCAAACTTTTCTGGAAATTGGGTTTTTATTTTTTTAATTAATTTTTGATGGCAGGGCAGTTGCTGGCCATTGTGAGACAAAAGACAAAATCATATTTATTGGCCAGGCGTAGGGTAACACAGGGTCAATGATGCAATGAAAAGTGTTAAACTGTGTTCAGAAAAGTTCAACTAATGTTTTCAGCTAATTGAAATATAATTATAGATCACTAGATTCATGTAAGAAAAAGAGGACTAAAATGTAGAAGTGTATACAGCAGTACTGCACATTTAGTATGGAACAGTTTTACAATAGAAGTAGTCATGGTATATTATACCACATAGTATTACAGTCCCCAAATAAAACCTTTTTTCAGATATAGCACTATTTTACCATTCGCAGCATTAAAAACTCAGGTTTACTGGAGAAAATGAAATGGCTATGTTTGCAATTTAGTAATTGAGACTCCTGGTTCCCATCACCACCACTTAAAAAACAAATCCTACAAACATGCATTTCACATCAAACCACTGTGAATCACTAAAAATTTACAGTGACTAAATTATGCAGTAACTTAAACATTGATGGTTTCCTTTAAACTATTTCCCATAGGCCTCCATAGGACATACAGCTCCATGTTCAAAATGACTGAAATCTGTGAGCATAGCATTCAGCAACATCACATCTCCTGGGTTTGGTCAATGCACCTAAATGTTTAGCCCCAATTGTTCAAATGTTAACATGACCGCAAGTATTTTGACCATACAAGTCACATGTGTTGCTCTGTTTTAGAGGAAGGAAGGTGGAAAATGATGGCATGCGGTGAATGCATCACAACCACCAACACTATAGTATGTGGCTGCAGAAACGGTATCATAGTTTCTTCAAGCATTTTTGCTTTATTTTTTCAAAGCCTGTGTGAGGTCTTGGTTGCAACATGGATTATTTTGTAAGCAAAAAAGGACTCCCACAGAGTCCGAGAGAAATAATTCTCTGCTTCATTTGCTGTCCCCTATTAGTCAAAATTGCTGCTGGTTCACAGATGTGTTTCATCATGCAAATGTTTCTAGCCTTCAAATCTCATTCAAATGAGTTGTCACTAAAAGAGATTTTTGCAGGTTCCTGGAAACATCAATAAGTTTATAGCCACTTATCTGACAATTACTGACTAGTTCAACATAATTGTATAAAATATTGCAATATAAAGTGTATGTACTGTAAATGTCCCTTTGCCAAATGCACTTAAGAATATCATTTTCTTAATTATTTTATGGTAAGACAAAGAGGAGTGGCAAATTAAAAAGGAAAAACCTGAAAAAACACAATGAGAGCAGATCCTGCCATGCTCTGTGGCATGGATTAAAATACAGACAGGCTGAGCTGACCTCAGTTTTGGAGTAACAAAGCAAAAGATATTTGTTCATTAGTGGCATGAATGACAGTCACAAAAGGCTGCTCAACTGGCCAGTGTTTTAATAGCAATAGGGGTGAAGTGACCTTTGCATTGAGGCATATGGGAAAGATGTCAGCTAACAAGGCTGGAGATTATGGTCAAACATGTACATGTGTGTTAGTGTTAGGCTTGTGCATTTGGTGTAGTATGTAAGAGCAGCTGTTCCTCAGTTGAGTGAGAATGTTAATGCTCAATGTAATCAGACATGTCAGCAAGAACAGTCTGTCCACAGCTATACATATTACAATGACAAATTACATTCTGAGAGGTCAGGTGTGTCATACACCACAGGGTCTGGCCTACAGAGATGTGGAAAATGATATGGTGATATGGTGATATGGTCAGATAAGTAATCCACAAGTGGGCAAGTGCATGTGCGATGTACACAAGCAGAAATGTACAGGCCTGAATGCTTGACCCCCTACAGTATAGGGTTTGTTGGCTTTGTAATGCTATGGGAGGCATTTGGCTAGAAGGGGTTGGGTCCATCTGTTTACTTATTGTTTTCACTGCATATCTGATGAACACTGAACATGCTTATCTTGATGGGAGTGGTCTTTCCCTGGGTGACAATCCAGTGTAATGATTATGAAAATGCCATGGCTTTCCCAGTCACCAGATCTTAACCCACTTAAAAACCTATGGAAGAATTTGAGCTGGTGTGCTAGGAAGTTCTCTCCACCACTATCATCAGAACCAAGTAAGGTAAACATTTTGGTGCTTCATCCCTGCAGCCCAGTTCCAGTGGCTTATAGAATCCATGCTGAGGTATACTGAAGCTGTTCTGGTGGTCAGTAAGCTTGAAAGGACACCTCATGTTGGTTATTCCTTTAATTTGTTACCCCTCATTATATGCTGTATGATATATCAGTTAGCTGATTTAAATTTAGCTAAAAATGCCAAAAACATTTTAGTTATTGTCATTTGTAAAAATATATTTACAGTATTTCAGAAGAGAAAGTCTGAGAAATATATTTTGTTGTAAGCTTCTTCATAGAAGCTGCTATAAAAATATGCTTACCGTGCTGTCCCTGGGCAGATGAATCCCTCTGGTCTGTGTCAGAAAGCCTCACGCTGGAGCTTTAGCTAAGTCTAGCCTCAGCATGCAGCATTTGAATAGGAGTCAAATAGATTAATAGGCAGTGGACTTATCAATGAATGCTTATTTTACATTAGGACATATTATCTAAGATTTACAGTGACAGATATTTTAAATGTTTCTGTATATGTTTAGATCCTGCACAAGTACAAGAAAGTTTCCATCCATTTACTACTTACACAAATAAGTATTCAATAATTACTGTTTACAACATATGCTACATGTGGGACCCCTATGTTTCTGTTTATGCCCATGCAAATAAGACAAATTGAGAATTTGCAGTGGTTGAAAACTCAGGCAAATACACTCAAACGTGTCACGAGCCTAAAATAAGTATAAAAATAGGTTTATTATTAAATCTGGTTCCTTTTTTAACCAATGTATTGTTAAATGTTATTTCTACTGTTAAATAAATGCAGCAAAATGTAAATCTATAGTAATTTCTAAATAATAAGTCTTAAAATTAATATTTGAACAATAAGCAGGAAGCATATATATTCCCTATATAAAAAAGGTGGGGTATCGTATTAAGTGTGGATATTTATGTGACATTGGATGGGTTTAAATATGTAAAAAATGAGGAACTGCAGTAAATCCAGTATTCAATGTGTTGTCGTGGGTCTATACGGGCATATATCCGCTAGGGGAGCTGCAGGGTGAAAGTTTGGAGAGAAAACCCCCTTCTGATGTTGTATTTTGGAGGTAGGTGGAACCTTCAAAAAACTAAAGCTGCTTTGAGGAATTGTTTCTTTTACTAGTGAAAGTAGAGCAAAGCAAATAGCTTTTATTATTTCAAGGAAATTAAATATCTAACTGCAGCCATATGAATGTAGTAACTGTCTTTAAATCATTACTATGGAGAGTACTGAGTGACAGAAATACCTTGATAGATGACGAGGATAACAAGCTAAGGACCAAAGTTAGCAAAGTATCTACTTGATGATGTAGGTACCTTGCTTCACACTGTACCCTTTTTTATGGCAAAAAGGTTTTTTTTTAAATGTGAAGAATAAACCCTGCTGTGATTTAAGTTTTTTTAAGATTTTGAGTTACACTACTGCTACCTTTGTTTTATTTATTAACTTACAGCTTAGTGACTAGGCTAGCAGTAAAGGTTGGTTAGCATCACAGGGGCTTCGGCTGATTGAATGATGTCTCTATAAAATGCATATATATATATGTGCGCAGTGGTTAGGACATTGCCCATGGTTTACAGCAGGTTTAAATCCTGGTCCGGGCACCACTGAGGTACCCTTGAGCAAGGTATTGTCCCGCTATACTGCTTCCCAGGCGCTGTTAATAGCCGCCCGCTGCTATACCAATCAGCCATAATATTATGACCACCTTCCTAATATCGAGTAGGTCACCCTAATGCAGAAGAAACAGCGAGCACTGTGTGGTCTGACCATTTTCTATAACACAAACGGGATCTAACCAGAAAAACTAGCCTTCACGCCCCACATGCATCATTGAGTTAACCAGTTGATCACATTTAGCAGGTACTAACTACTGCATACCTGGAACACTTTACCAGACCTGCCAGTTTGGAGATGCTCAAACTGTCATCTAGCCATCACAGTGAGGCCCTTGCTAAAGTGACTCAGACCTCTAAGCTTGTCCTGTTCACTTGCTGCCTAATATATCACACCCACCTGATAGGTGCCATTGTAATGTAGGTCTCTCTTCCATTGGTCCTGGGGAAACTTTGAGTCATGTGAAGTTCTCAAAGGAAATAGCAGATCAGTTTGACCTTTCATGATCCCATGAACGTGATAGCGTACTCTTGATCATTCTTACATGTTTAATTATGCATACACCCTGAGCCTGATAACCTCCTGTTAGCGTAGCTGCTGTAGTCTGTTTACTTGGTGTATCATCAACTGTGGGGGTGGTGGTGGAGAAAGTGAAAGTGGTATATGTCAACCATTAGAGGTGATTTGGTAAGTGTGTGGGAACAAAATTTACTGATCTTTCAATGGCCTTCGACAAAAAGTGACACTCCCCAATGTGTCCAACATAAATGACACCTATAGTTGAAGGAAAATATGTTCATGGTGATGAATTCCAATGGGATGTCTTTATCGTTTCCAAATGAATGGAAATCAACACATAGAAGGATCAACACAATAATTGCCAAGTAAACAAGTAAACAGAAATACAAACTTGGTTTGGTTTGTAGGTTGTAGGCCTGTGGTTGGATATGTAAATGGGATGTAGCCATTTGTGGATTGTGAGGTAACAAAAACACAAAACCCTACAGGTGCAATGTTTGTGATATACCGTATCCTTCAGGAAGTGATGAGCACATTGCAATCAAGTAAATGTAATACCTTTTTTCAATGAAACAGAATAAATGTAATCATATGCTCAAGACTCAAGCTGTGTTTCTTTTGTTGTTTTGTTTTTTGCTTTCTTTTTTGTTAGGATTTATGGTGTCAATGTGGTATGTGTATGCAACAAAACAGTGGATAGGCCAGACTCAGTAAATTCATGAGTCAGTTTTTTAGAATCTAGTCCAACTGAATGCTACATCAATAAGAAAGAGTCAGGACAAACATGAAGTGATGTTTGTGTCCACACTCATAATGAAAGTGTAGGTCACCTTTGCTGAATCCCCTTTGCTGTCCATTCATGTTTTGGCTCTCAGCTTTATTCTCAAACATAAAGGTACCATGTAGGAATTGGAGGGATTGGAGCAATGACAGAGAAGAACCTCCTACACATTTTGTGTTTTCCTGTTTCCAACATACCTCATCCAGCCAATCAACTCGTATAGTAACACATTTTCAGTGCAGTAGGTTTACAGAACCAAGGTTGGGGCCCTAAAGAACACTTCAGTGGAGGTTATACCAATAAATGATTTTCTTACGACGGTTCAGATCCATTAAGGAATGTTTTTTAAGAAGCTTTATTCCAGCTTTGCCTCATTTGAGTAGCAGAAATGGCTTCTGTAATATGTTACATGAGATTTACTCATTTCAGCCTTGCATCACCTGTTTACTCAAAGTCTTGTGTTCTACCAGCAGTTGCGTCACTATCTGCTATCAAACTATACCCATCCCCTCTCATTATAGTGCATCTTTACCTAAACAGCTCCCAATTTAATGCTGTAGCACATCCTCTTCTCCCCAACTCTGACCAATCATCCCACAGTACCAACGCTGTCCCCAATATCATTGCATGAAAAAGGGACAACACTGATTGGCCACGATTCAATTGGCGTAGCTTAGGCTCCCAATGGGATCTGCTTATATTAGGGAGCCCCATATGAGAGGGAACTAAACAGAGAAAGTTTGGGGGTCTAAGTTTGGACAGTGATGAAAAGCCACAGATTTGATCAGGGAAGACTGGAATAAGGGGACGAGGACTTTAGCTTCAGAATTTTCTTTTTGCTGTTGAGTGCTTAGGTGAGTATTTCACTTAATGTTTGATCAAGGTTTTGACAATTTCATATCAATAGCATCTTTAGTAATATTTGCTGTGAAATTATTCTGAATAGTTATGGCATGAAATTATTTCTAATTCATGGTGACTGTTGAAGGCTGATGCCATGGACCTTAGGTTAACTTGGTCAGTTATGTGTTTAGCCCCTTAAACTTCCTGCTTATTGTTCAAATATTAATTTTAAGACTTATTATTTAGAAATTACTATAGATTCTCATATGCTTATTGTGAAATTGATATGTATGCAATAGACTGAAGCATGGGCTTTCATGTTGTACAACCCCTAAGGCCAGTTTTAGAGACCCAGATTAAACCTAAGCTTAAAGTTAAAATGATTTCCAATGATGAGCCAGTGGAATATAGTTTAATACTAGGCTTAATCCATGTCTAGGAAACTGGCCCTTAAGTGAAGTGAAAGTGAAAGTGACTATTTGTCATTGTGAACACACTCAAGCACCACAACGAAATGCAACCTCTGC
>JBBPDA010107960.1:0-11125 GCA_037974385.1 Arnoldichthys spilopterus | reverse complement strand
TAATGTTTATCAGTACATTACAGAAAATAATGAACTTTATCACAATATGCTAATTTTTTTAGAAGGACCTGTATAACTGTAACTGGAGATGCAAGATTTGCTTCTGTTGCTTGGCCCTGGTTAGGTAGTTTTATAAAAGCCATGTGTCCAAAGTTTGTTTCTTTCTAGTTTTTCTTTGAAGCGGGCAATACATAATTAATGTAATTAATGAACTGCTTCAAGTTAATTAGTCTCAAAGACTCTCTCTAGTCTTTCTAGACCTGCTTATGTGGTTTCTGATTAATGGTTTTAGCTTTAAAATGACATAAATGTGTGATTTTTGCCTGAAATGTATCTTTTATCTTTTAAGAGCTTACAATGTGTCTTTTGTTAATATTTACTGGAATTTAAAATGTATGTGGTATGTTAAATAACTAAAGGGAAATAATCGTTTGTAGGCAAGATGATAGAGAGAGAAAACTTACCACTGCTGTACTTCTTTTTCAGTGACTGGGGAGAAAGACAAGAGAAATAGTATGTTAGCAAGAATTTACATCATGTATATAATATACATACAGCATTCAAATGTTCTGTGTACAGTAAAATGAGTAACATTTCATCCATGCCATTCTGCTTCTAAATATGGTATAATTCTACTGTAATATTCTGAATGCATTCTGAGCACATACTATTATTCTGAATCCATATGCTGTCTCAGTCAACTTACATACAGTATGTTACTATTTTAAGCAACTGTTCTGAATCCATATATGTTACCATTCTACTCTATCATTCTGAATTATTATGCTATCACAGTGTATCACTATATGTTTCCATCCTAGACAACCATATTGAACCCTGAAATGTTACCATGCTATTCTACCATTCTGAATCCATATACACTACCTTTTCTACTGTACTATTCTAAAAACATATCTTACCACTCCACCATTCTGAATGCTGCCATTTTAAATTGTTGGGTTACTGTTGTAACCATGGTTCTCCCAGAACATGAGTGAGTATCTCACTATCTTGACATGATGAACCATAGAAGCACTAATAACACCACTTCCTAAAAGGGAACATTCTGTCTGTGTAGATGCTCAGTGAATGGACTGGGCATAAACCGTGCAAACTCTTCTCCTGCAGGGAAAAATGATGGAGGTCAGAAGCTGTCAGCTCCAATGCTAAGTTGAATCCCTGATCTTCGGAATAAAGGCAGGATTTGGTATAAGGGTAATCTTAAAATCTCCATTACTGAAATTCATGAATCAGCTGCCATTTTTTATCATGTACAGAGCTCACAGAAGAGGCCCTAGCACTCTGAATACTGGCAATGACATTGGCTGGGATCCAAATTTAACTTCTCACATGCCAGGTCCACAGGGATACTCGTTCAGAGCATGGGCGAAATATTTGACCATGCGCATGTGATGGTGGGAGGGGCCACGGTTCCCCCGCAAGAAGTTGTCTGACACTATTTAAGGTCTGCCTTATTGAAGCAATCAGAAAGAGCTGTTGTCTGTTGTCTCTTACTCTTACAAGAGTGGGCCATATGAGGCTCAGGGGGGGAAACGTATATATCAGTGTGTTCTGCCATGGGTGACCTAGCACATTTACCCCTAGGGGTGCATTGCTCTCCACTAATAAGAAAACCAGAAGACAGTGCAGGCTGATAGATCTACGACTGCTCTGCCGTATTGCTCCCACAACTGATTCACCACCAAACGGTGGTATCTCTACTCCCTATATAAAGGCAACCCACTGAACGTGCACGTGTGATGGGTTAAATGCAGAGGTCACATTTCGTTGTAGTGCTTGAGTTCACAATGACAAATAGTCACTTTCACTTCACTTCAAGAGCAGATTTGTACCTTGATTCAGGTGACCTGGGACCTGGTGAGCTTAGCCGTGTGCTGCACCATAAAATCAGCTTGCACACCAGCAAGCGGGACCACCAACAGGCTGGATGTCATGAGGCCCAAGAGGCGCAAACACGTTCTTTAAGAGACCGAGCTCTTCATGCAAAAAAGGGAGATACACTGTCTAAATGTCTCCATTCTCTTTACTAAGAGACAGAATTTATCTGAATATCCCCTAATATTGTTGATTGATGTTCTGTGTACACTGAAAAAAAGTTAAATTACTTAAAAGCCTTAACTTACTTGCTTGAAATGTGTACATTGGTTTCAATTTAATTCTATTTGTTACACCAAACCAATAACTGCCTTTCATTTACATTCCTTTGGCAATAATCATGTTGGTTTAAGATATTGCAGTCATGTGGGAGTAATGTACACATTTCAATGAGGTAGATCAAGGCACATTTTTTCCTATTGTAGGCGTCAGCTGACATTTAGCCAAATTAATCCTAAACCCAAATGCACTGGTTTTGATTGGGTCCACAGGGGCATCCACAAGATTATTCTTCTTCTTGTTTTTTAAGTTGGAGAAATTTAACCATGGCACTTTATGGGGAATTGGTGGGAAAAAGGCTTATCCCAAAAAGCACTTAATTTCCGCCATATACGCTTGCTAGCGGACACTCGAGTGGGGAGCCTCTTACTATTGAACAGGTCTCTTTCGACTCCAGAGCTTCCTTGATGTCGAAGGCCAGGTGATCCCAGGAGGCCGCTGCTCTCTTACAGGGTCATAATTGATTGCGGGAGATGGTAACTCGACTACCCCGAGAACTAGCTGACTGTGGTGCTGGGAGGATGGCATTCTCCACATCGTTGTCAGGCAAGGCTGAAGAGTGTTTCATCGTCCTCCTGTTCTTCCTCACCCTCGCCAGTGTCCACCAGTAACTGGTCCTCAAAGTGGAAGGCAAATTGGGGGATTCTCCTTGGATGCTGCAGCGATGTGGAGACATCTTTCACTGACCCTCTTGGGCATACCCAGGCAATGAGAGCACTTGTTTGGCAAACCAGAGCCAGTCGTGCATGTTTGACCCCTGTCCAACAGCTGCACAACGGATGGGAATCTTTGCCTGAGATGAAGAAACTGCAGGCAGAAGGCCAGGGCCATGATTCTGTGCCCCTGTTAGTTTCCGTAACAGACACCATGTTATAGAAGGGGATGTACTACACTTAACACGAGAACCATCTGATGATAAAATGGTCAGTCTGATGACGAGAGATGCTAGCGGAGAATACAGGAGAGTGGGTTTACGACTAAAAGTGACCAGCTTGGCTGCTGCGAAGCACAATCAGCTTCAGTGTTCTACACCCTGAGCAAGGCGTCTTATCGAGTCACAAGCGCACATGTAGGCCCGAAGTGGCCGAGGGAGTGCTGTGAAGATGTGGTCTTCATGGGGAAGAGTGCAAAAATGTCATACTACACTGTTACAGTAGCATACATAAAGGAGGTGGGGCTCCCTTACTGCTGCAGTGTTTAGTCAGTCTTGCAGACAGACGTGGTATCATTAGTGCTTCTATTGTCCATTATGTTGAGGGCGTTTCCCATAGTTAGACACCAAACGAATGTGTGAAAGAGAACCACTTCTGTATTCTGCCATTCTGAATCCATCCATATATAGTAACATTGAACTCATACAATAACTATGACAAACTTGTTCATTGTACTTTTATGTCATAGTTTCATGTGTATGTAACGGCATACCGTAAGACTGAAAGTACAGTTGAAAACCGAAGCTATGATGAGCAAAGAGTCTGAGCTGTCACCTCTGGTGTTAAAGTTGTGTCAACTTGGTCATGTACTGACAATATCTTCACTGTTAAAGGCAAGGCGCGCACACACACACAAAGCTTGGCAAAGAATTAAAAATGGACAGCATTTTCCACTTACCCTAAATGCAGTTCACCAAGACTTATTGTTTTGTTTTTGTTGTCCCCCAGAAGTCTGCTTCTTTTGTTTACGATGGAGCTAAGGGGCTAATGTAGCTAACTAGTAAACCTCACTTGCCTAAAACAAGGTGAAGCAGTGTAGCAGTCTCAAAAAATAGTCAGTGCATTCCATGGAAATAGCTGAATTTTTTTAAACATATTTAAAAATGAAAAGATTTCACCCTCTACGTACTGTTCTTACAGATTAAGGTGATATACAAAAAGAAAGCCACAAGGGAAAGTAGACTTTTTAGTCATTTATTCAACAAAAATATAAAAATATGTAATATTCCTCTGTGGGGAAATAAGTACATCCTATATTGAACTCATTTGGCAGTAATCATTTTGTTACAGTGTTTTGCATAGCTGTCAGCCAGTGACTTATGGATTACATTTTGATCTCTCCTCCATACTAAATTCCTTTAGTTGCATGATTTATTGCATATACTGCTATTTTCAAGTGCCCCCACAGTATTTCAGTAACCCTCCTGAACTTTTGGACAAATGGCCACACATTATCTTCAAGCAGATAATGACACAAAATGTATACTTAAATCAAGGACTGCGAGGCGTCTAGTCCTCTATTGCATATCAAGTCTGTTAAATGTCTTCTAGTTGCTCTATTGTGCACGTTCACACTAACAGTTGCGAGAGTTACATGCAGTTGTCATCAATACTGATGTTCTTAGGAAACTTTTTTTGCATCAGATGGTCGCTGGGGCGGACAATCCCAGACAATTTAGCAGTCATTTGAAATCTACACTACTTGTTTATGATTTTCCTTAAAGTGGAATAATTTATTTCAAATAATTTAGAGATCTTTTAAAATCTCTTGCCATGCTCATAGGCATAGGCACAGACTTCCACTAACTTCTATTATCAATTGTCAAACTTATATACTAGGTCAATGGAATTTAGATATGATGAGTGAAGCTTACTATTGCCACTGCGGAAAACAACAAAGGTGGTGTGGTCTAGCTCACCTGGCAACATAACATTCATGTTAATCATTTCTTATGCTCCAGTTGTCTCTGAACAGCAGCCAGTCTCATATAACACATTAGGCAAACTTAACATAAAGTATATTAAACATGATGCCATATTCACTGAAGCACTGTAATATGAACAAAAAAGAAAATCCAGTTGAAAACAGCCAGGATAGTTTGTCTCTGAATTATGTAGTATATTATAACTTAAAAGCTGTGTATCAGTAAGTACAGTAAGTACTGTAGCCTATTATTTTAAATGGTTATGCATTGCTAAGGGAACAATATTTCCCTGGCTGTGTCCGTGGTAACACTCAACTATTACTGATACTTACTCTCCCTTTGTCACACACACACACACACACACACACACACAGTGGCATAGTCATTACAAAGGTCAGTAGAGTGTATCCAAGCAGACAAAATGGAGAGAGCCGGCGAGCGGATGAAGGGAAGGAAAGTTATGAGCAGTGGAGGGTGAAGGATAAGACCAATGAATGATATGTGTGTGCATTTGTGAGACTGAGAGAGAGTGAGAAAGAGAAAGAGAGACAGAAAGAGAGAGAGTGAGTGTGTGTGTGTGTTTGTGTGTGATTTTTGTGAAATAAAAAAAAATCATATTTGTTCCTTTAATTGATTATTGTGGCCAATGGAATTCACAATAATAATATTATCACAATAAAAATGCATGTGTCGCTGCTATATTCCTTTGTAGCATAGCATCACATCACTGTTCATTAAGTGAGGTTAATAAGAATTATGTTAGAGAGGTGTGTAAATTAGCGAAGGCGATGTCCGATGCCGTAATATGCTCTGGCCCCATACCAATGCGGCATGGTGACATAGCTTACAGCAGGCTTTGATCGCTGAACTGCTGAATGTCCAGGTGGTGCTTGGAAAGCAATGTGGGCTTCATAGATAATTGGAGTAATTTTGAGGGCAAAGCTGGCCAGCTAGGTCAGGACGATATCCATCCCACTCGGGAAGGTGCTGCTCTCATTTCTTGTAGCATAGCACATAGTCTCAGGACAGTTAATTGATGACAGTCCAGAGCCAAGGCCAGGGAGCAGACAGACCGTCGGCTAGCTGCCTAGAGGCGTCACCAAGGTTAGAATATATTCTGACCCTTTCTGTCCCCCGAACAAAACAAAAACATAGAAATACTCAAAGAGCCTGTTTTAGTAACTTAATCAACATAATATTTGATGAGACTGAATGTAAAACCAGCACCTTTGATCTAAAGTAAGAACTATTAAATATTAGATCTCTTACCTCCAAAACCCTTAATGACAATGACATTATCACTGATCAGGAGTTTGATATACTCTGTCTAACAGAAACATGGATTAAACAAAATGAGTACATAGCATTAAATGAGGTGAGTCCCCCTGCATATAGTTATATACACCAGCCTTGTCTGTCTGGCAGAGGAGGAGGCGTTGCAGTTGTTTATAATGATAATCTTAGCATCACGCACAAACCTGGACATAAATTTAAAGCTTTTGAAGTTCTTTATTCAAACATATTACATGTATTCACAAAAAATAAACGTACCCAGTTTATTCCACTAATTATCATCTACAGACCCCCAGGGCCATACTCTGAATTCCTCAATGAATTTGCGGATTTATCACAAACTTAGCTGTCTTATCAGACAAAGCTTTAATTATCGGAGACTTTAATATTCACCTCGATAACTTCGATGACTCTGAGAACAGCGTTCATGTCTATTCTAGATTCAGTAGGGGATAAACAGAACCTCACTCACAATGGTGGCCACATGCTAGATTTAATACTAACTCTGGGTTTAAATACAAAAAAACATAGCTGTAGTCCCAACGTTTGAGGTGATCTTAGATCATTATCTTTTTTCATTTAAACTGCATCTTAGTAATGATGCACGTACTTTGCCACTATCACGTCAAGTGCACATTCACATCATCTACAGCTCAGAATTTTATTAGTAATCTCCCAGAGGTTTCAACATTGATTGGATCACCGTCATATCCCTCAGAACTCGATCAGGTCACTGAATACTTAGTCAACATTCTTAAGAGAAAATGAACCAGAGAAAAAAAACTTATACCCTGGTTTAACAAAAACACACGTGCGTTGAAACAAACCAAAAAATTAGAACGTAAATGGCATCAAACCAATTCAGTAGTATTCAAACTGGCATGGAAGGAGAGTCTCCTGAGTTACAAAAAAGCCCTTTGTGCCGCTAGAACAACTTATCGCTCCACACTTATAGAAGATAACAAAAATTACCCAAGATTCTTATTTAACACCATAGCAAAATCAACTCTGATAAAACAGAAGAACTCATAATAGGGCCACCTGCAGCTCGGAGTAAGCTGTCCAATCACACAGTAACTCTGGAGGGCCATTCTGTTTTATCTTGTGCAGCAGTGAAAGATCTTGGTGTGATCATTTATCCCAATCGTTCATTTGAAGCTCATGTAGATAATATTACTGTCACGTATCTTGGGTAAATGGAGGAAGTAAGTGCAGCTTTTCGGGTGAAATAAAGATTTAATATAAAAGTGAAAACACACAAACACGATCTTAAGGAATTACACACAGAACTTAACACAAACAAGACTCTCAGAATTCATGGAGGTAAAGACGGTTCGACCAACAAGACACTGAACAAGACAAGGGGTATAAATACTTAGACTAACACAGAACAGCTGACACAGGTAACAAGGCACAGGTGAAAGGCGGGGCGAAAGGAACCACCTCCACCGTGGCGCTTTGCGATGTTTGCGCGTGCTTTTCTCGCGTCACTCGCGTCACTTGAGTTTGCCTGGTCAAGCGGGCAGGCTCACTTAGCAGCACGCTCGCCACTTCGAGCACTTGAGGTACGGAATGCCTAATATCTTTCCCTTTGAGTGGCAGAGCAACTTCAGGAGCTCTCTCGACTGCTGGCTCGTCACAGCGCTTCCCCTTGCGCTTCTTTTTCTTCGAAATGCCGCCAGCAGCCTCGGTCTCGTAGCCCCAGCTGCCCTGCCCCAGTCGCATCTTGATTCTTCCTCCTATGTCTCTCAGCCAATCCTCCCCTGAATCCTTCACGATTAGCTTAATCGTCTCCAGCATAATCTCACTTTCCTCTCCGTCAAAGCCCTCTCTCATCCACTGTTCAAATGCCTGCTCCCACCTCTCCTGGTCCGGATCAGAACAAGCTGCTACTTCCATATCAAAAGGTTGGTCGATCTGTCACGTATCTTGGGTAAATGGAGGAAGTAAGTGCAGTTTTTCAGGTGAAATAAAGATTTAATATAAACGTGAAAACACACAAACACAATCTTAAGGAATTACAAACAGAACACAAACAAGACTCTCAGAATTCGTGGAGGTAAAGACGATTCGACCAACAACACACTGAACAAGACAAGGGGTATAAATACTTAGACTAACACAGAACAGCTGACACAGGTAACAAGGCAGAGGTGAAAGGCGGTGCTAAAGGAACACGAGGGCAAAACAAGTGGGGCAGACAGACACAAAAACAAGGGGCGTAGACCTTACAGTTACTAGGATTGCCTTCTTTCGTTTCAGAAATATTGCTAAGATAAGAAATATAATGTCAATACACAATGCAGAAAAACTAGTTCATGCCTTTGTTACCTCTCGGTTAGATTATTGTAACACTTTACTGTCTGGATGTTCTAATAGGTGCATAAACAACCTCCAGCTGGTTCAGAATGCAGCAGCAAGAGTTCTTACTAGAACCAGAAGATACAATCAAATCACTCCCGTTTTATGTAATCTGCAGTGGCTCCCGATTAAATTTCGCATTTGACTTTGTTATTGACCTATAAAGCACTGAACGATTTTGCACCACAGTATCTGAGTGAACTGTTGGTCTCTTATGATCCACCATGCCTACTTAGATCAAAAGGTACAGGTCTTTTGCTGCTACTCCATGTTGCAAAGCAAGGGCCAGAGCTTTATCTTATAAAGCCACACAGTTATGGAACAATCTTCCAAGTTATGTTCAGGACTCAGACACAGTCTCAATATTTAAGTCCAGGCTAAAAATGTTTTTGTCTAGTTAAGCCTTCTGTTAGTTATAGATAAGTGGTAGATCTGGAGAGTTCTCAGGCATAGAGTATTCTGGTAAACTGGGATGTTTGGATGCCGTCGCCCCCCACTCTGACGTGTTCACTCAGGTTTGTTGACAGTCGAGTCGAGTCATACTGGGCTGCGCTATCAGATCACATGACAAGCACACAGAAAAAGATGCTGTTTTTTTTTATTTCATCGCATGTCGGCATGGAAGCAAAGGGAGAGAGTGCAGATAAGTGAAGCTACAAAGAGATGTTGGATGGCCTAGGTGTCTGCAGTAAGATGCAAAAACATCACGTTTGATAACATCCCTGAATCAACGATTGTGTGCTCTCTGCATTTCCATTAAAGGCACTCCTTAATAAGTAACTGCCATAATGTCCTAATGCCCAATGAGGGTTCTTTAAGCATGTTTTCACGTACTGTTGATAAAAACTGGCACCGTTATAGTGAATGTAAACATTGGCGGCAGTCCCCCAACATGGCGGACACACCTCTCATGCTCTAGTGCTTATGTCAGAGTGGCCTTCTCTCTATTTTCATTCAGAGCATTTTTATTTATAATGTATAATGATTTTTTAAAAATTTCTAAAAACTAAATCACATGCAAACACGACAGACATGCACAGCATAACATATGCAACAAAAATGCATACTTGCTGTATAACTAATCTTGACATTCTGCTCAGCTATTGGGTATGTTAAGGAAAGCAACACCAGCAAAAAAGCAAGTGTTAAAGGGGTTTCTGGTAAATATGTGATATAATACTGAAATAAAACAATGATAGTGTCAAACACATTAGAGTTTTTTACCGTTTGAGCTAGATGGCCGCTGTCTGTATCGCCACTGGCCTGAAACTACTAACCCTTGTGCAAGAGGATAAAACTTGCACAGAAACAGGAATAAATGCTAGAAAAATCTCCCTGCTATTGGTGAATAGAGAATGTAAAGATCCATAAGTCCACTAACTTTAAAACACACTTCTGTGATGCTGCCTTACAGAAAACCAGAAAAGAAAATTGAGAACTGATGAGAACTGAGCTTTAACAAAACAATTGAGGCCTTAATTTGATTGATTTATTTGCTGTTTAAATCCAAGCAAACTTAACTACAGCTCATTTTCTCCAGTGCAGCCAAATTTGAAAGATGATTGAAGCACACCATGGAATTACAAACACGAAACCACTAGAAGCAATACCACCAACTGTTGAAGTGGGAACCATGTAGTTACTAGTGCAGGATTATTATGGCGGTGTTATGTGTGTATTAATAACACAGTATCAATATTTTGTTTGCCCTGGCATGCCCTGGCCCTGGTCAAAATTTCTGTGGTGTGATTAGTGTATTACTTTTGTTTAATACAATTTTAGAGTGAAAATAGTTAAGAAGCACCTTGAAAAGGTTTGGTTACTTAGACATGCCACCTTTGACCAGCATCATAGCTGTACCCAGCTCAGAGTCTTTCAATTCTTCTTTGGAGGGTTTTTTTTTTCTTGAAAAAGGCTCCTTGTTCTCAGAGGTTCTTAGCCTGTCTTGCATGTGCTGCATTTTTGTCAAGCCACAGATTTTTGATGATGTTTGTCAGGGGGCTTTGATGGCCCCAGAAAAACTTTCAGCTTGTGTCTCTTCAGGTAGTTCATTGTGGATTTTGATGTGTGTTTATGATTATTACTCTATTATACAAGCCATCCTCTGTTCATCTTCAACCTTTTTTACAGAGGGAGTGATGTTTCCTTTTAGGAATTACTGGTAATTTATTGAATTCATTTTCGCTATGCCAGTAAAACGTTCTCTGTACCACTGGCTGCAACCGGGCCAAAGCACAATCAATCCACTTCTGTGATTAACAGCTGGAAAGAGGTTATTTTCGTGAAATTCTTCCCCTTTTTTCTCCATACCTTCCCCCAGAGCAGGCAAAATGTTACATTTTAACATCATCAGTCCTCAGAATTTTTTTTTTCAAAATGCACAAAGCTTGGAAAAAATGGGTGGAATTGGAGATGACTAAATTGGAAAACAAAACAGCTAAGACAGCTCTATACCAGGGTTCTTTACTATACAAAAGTAGCATATAAGGTAAAATATATATTAATGTGTGTTACAAGCTTCAGACAAATATATATCAAGTCAAGTCAAGTCAAGTCAAGTAGGCTTTTATTGTCATTTCACCCATATACAGTTCACACAGTACACAGTGAAACGAAACAACGTTCCTCCAGGACCACGGTGCTACATGAAACACAGGA
>JBBPDA010107928.1:0-11127 GCA_037974385.1 Arnoldichthys spilopterus | reverse complement strand
TGCTTCTCCACGTTGAGAGGAACCAGTTGAGGTGGTTTGGACATCTGATGAGGATGCCCCCTGGGCGGTTACCTAGGAAGGTTTTCCAGGAATGTCCCACAGGGAAGAGGCCCTGGGGCAGACCCAGGGCACGCTGGAGGGATTATATCTCTCGGCTGTCCTGGGAATGCCTTGGCATACCCCCTGGAGAGCTGTTGGAAGTGGCCAGGGAGAGGGAGGTCTGGGCTTCCCTACTGAAGCTGCTACCCCCATGACCCGAACCCTGGAAAAGCGAAAGGTGATGAATGGATGGATGGATGGCAGCAGGCATAGGCAGGAAGTGATGGAAAACAAGGTTTATCAAAGAACATGAAAAAACACAGCTAGGGACTATGGTACAAAAGCAACCACGACGGCAGATACATACACGGAACATTACAGGATACAAACAGAATGCAACAGGGTGTAGACAACAGTTGACTGACGAGGACTAAGGGAAACACATGAGGCCATAAAGGGCATGCTAACTAAGGACACCTGACAAGGGGAGTGACAAGACACAAGACACAGCTGTGAGGCAGGGCTAGGGCGTGGTTACACATAGCACGAAGACACAAGCACATGGCTACCAAAACACAAACATTGACAAGTGGGACACTACACATCACAGAGCCCTCCCCCTAGGAGTGACACCCGGTGCAACTAACAACTGCCTGAAACTGGGTGCTGGCCCAGGAGGATGGCAACACGGAGCACTAGGGACATGAACACATGGCTAAGACACAAGAAAGAACTTAAACATGACACAAGGACAAGAACCTAGAAAAGAGGTTAAGCACAGCCACAAGAACAGGGAACAACAAGGGGAACACAGACCCAGGCTGTGGAAACCTGGTCCTGGACCCAGGAGACGTGGAGGCAGAGCCCGCCACATCAGCAACATCCAGGGGGAGAACTCATGGGCTCCAATGCCGTGTGCCCTGTGCCACAAATGACTCCCATGCCAAGCTCATAAAATTGTCCTCCTGCTGCTGCCATTCTGGGTTGGTCAATCTGTAACAAATTTGGGTGATTAGGAGCAGGCGCAGGCAGGACATGATGGAAAGATTATTAAATAACACGAAAAAACACAGCTAGGGACTATGGTACAAAAGTAACCGTGACGGCAGATACATACACGGAACGCGACAGGATACAAACAGAATGCAACAGGGTGTAGACAACAGTTGACCAACGAGGACTAAGTGAAACGCACAAGGCTATAAAGGGCACGCTAACTAAGGACACCTGACAAGGGGAGTGACAAGACTCGAGACACAGCTGTGAGGTGGGGCTAGGGCGTGGTTACACATAGCACTTAGACACAAGCACATGCCTACCAAAACACAAACATGGACATGTGGGATGCTACATGTCAAAACTGCATACACTAATGTGTATTTTTATTTTTTGTAAAGTTTATTTTTATTTTATTGTGTTGTACAGTTTTTTTAATCAGCTATTGCTTTACCACTCTTCTGCTGCTCTTACCTTTTGTAGTGCCGTAGCAATGCAAATTTCCCACTTGTGAGACTAATAACGGTTTATCTTATCTTTTGCACTACTGAAGGTCCTGGACGCCGCTTTCAGAGCAAGTGATAGAGGCCTTAAGAGCAGCGAGGACCAAACTATTCTGAGCCATCAAGGTAGCAAAGTGTGCACATGCTGAGAGGATCCACAGCCACTTCAGTGACAGTAGTGACACATGGTGTCTATGGCAGGGCATCCAGGCTATCACCAACTACAGGACTGTGACAGTGATGCCTCCCTTTCAGATGTGCTGAACAACTTCTATACACCATTTGAGCCACTAAACAATGTGGCAGCGAAGAAGACCACCCCTCCTCCCAATGATCAGGTACTGTGCCTGATCGCAGCTGACGTGAGGAAAACTCTATACAGAGTCAACCCACAGAAAGCTGCCAAACCAGACAATATTCCTGGCAGGGTGCTTAGGGAATGTGCAGACCAGCTGGCAGATGTTCTAACTGACATCTTCAACATCTCCCTGAGCAAGACCACTTTTCCAAAATGCTTGAAGACTATGACTATTGTTTGTGTGCCAAAGAAGTCTCCAGTGTCCTGTCTCAATGACTACCATCCTATGGCACTCACTCCCATCATCATTAAGTGCTTCAAGAGCCTTATCATGAAGCACATCAAGACCCTGCTGCCTCCTTCACTAGACCCATTGCAGTTCGCATACCACCGAAACTGTTCAACAAATGATGCGATAGCCACCATCCTTTATCTGGCCCTCTCACATCTGGGCAAGAAGGACACATATGTGTGAATGCTGTTCATAGACTTTAGTTCAGCATTTAACACAATGATCCCCAACACCTGACTGAAAAGCTGTCTGAATACCTTCCTCTGTATTTGGGTCCTGGACTTTCAGGATGAGAGGCCTCAGTCAGTTAGGATTGGGAACAACACCTCCAGCACCCCACACTGAGAACTGGTGCTCCACAGGGTTGTGTGCTCAGCCCCTTGTTGTTCAGTTTGCAAACTGATGGCTCATGCATTGAGGCACCAAATTCTTTGGTGTTCACCTGGCAGAAAACCTCACCTGGTGCCAAGAAATTAGTGGGAATTACAACTGGAGAGTCCAAACAAAAGCTGGGCAAGAACCTAGGTCTAATGAACAATAGCCACTAGCAAAAACAAAAACACGGATAGGCACTATAACAAGGGAGAACTAGACTAATGACTAGACTAATAATTAACACTGGAAATTGAGAACAAAGACTGACAAGTCAAGAGACTACATGACCAGACAGGGACTGAGACAAGGTATGATCAAGAACTAGGACAAAGACAGAGACAAGGACTGGAACAAGGCTAACCATAACACAATAAACATAACTAGGAAACAGGGAACCTAAATCATACAAGACAAGATTTTAAGCTATAGACAAAACAAGACAAAACAAGACTGGACAGGTAACCAAAACATGAGCAAAAACTAAGGCTGAAAAACTGGACTGGACTGGACAGGACTGTACAGGACAGGGCAGAAACAAAGGGCCAATGAGGAAAAACTAAATGCAAGACAAGGAGAATACTAAATACTCCATTTTAACACAGACCTGAACAAGGAAACATTGCAATAACTAGACATGACACCAAATGAGACATGACAAAACAAATCCAAGATGAACACAAAAGGAACTAGAAGAACAGCTCAGGACTCTAAATAAAGCCTAACAAAGTCAGAACAAGGACATAGAAGACTGAAGAAGAACACAATGAGACACACACTAACAAACTAGATGCTACATAGAACTATGGCTTGACAAACCTATAGATCATAGAGCAGGGACTAAGAGCGAACAGATACTAAGAAAAAAATCACAAAACTATGACTAAGACAAAATGAAGAGACTGACACTAGATGTAGATGTGGATGTAGTCATGAAAACACTACCAAACAACATGTGTGAAACAGTCAGGGGAACCGTACCAGACACAAAAGACCAGGCCGGGAACAAACCAAAGACACAAACCTGTATACTAATAGGAAACAGAAACACTTGAACAGGGGTGGAGACAAGGAGGAAGGACACCCGGACATGACAGTGCTACGGAAAGGCACATGGTAACAACAACAGAACACATGGCAAAATAAACACAGACTAGAGTAATCAAACAGCAATGACAAGATCCAAAAATACCAAATAAGGAACAAGACAGACATGAATCATGACACCAATATCCTTTGTATCTGTATATCTATACAGTGATTTGTTTTATAGTTACATTTAATTTTGTACATTCTTATATTAGATTCTTATATTTTTAATATTCTGTATTTTATTCTGTGTTAAGTCATCTAAAAGTTTTCCATTTGACATCTCATGGTGTCCGTACAGTGACAATAAAGCTATCATATCTACTGTCCTCAACCACATCTGCAAGGAAGAGCGGGATGTGGTTTGAACAGGTTGAGAGAAGTTTTTATGATTACTACTGGCTTCTAGTTTTTGTTAGCAACATTAGCCTTACAGTTCCAGTTCTAAAGAAGCACAATTTGGGCATTTTGTGGATAATCGACTACATCACAGATTAATGGAAAAAAAATATTTTGTTTTTCATAAACTGTTCCTATAATCCTAGTTTGTCTGATGTGCAACACTATGAGAATGTTTGGGTCTTGTTTTTGTCACACAGGTGATGTTAACAAATTGCAAAACTACCAGGCTTTAACTATATTGTGAGGTGGGTGAGCACCTTTGTGTGTGTGTGGGACTGAGCTCATGTTCTAATGTTTAAAAGTAAAGAAAAACAGTTAGTCTGTCTGTCTATATCTCTGAGACCCCTCCCACCTCCTTTCTTGTTTATGAGTGTCAGTGTTTTGGCATTTTCTGTCTTTTCTCTCCTCCCTCCTTTAGCATAGCTTTCCTATAACAAGACGATGACATGCCAGCAGAAGGCGTTTGTTGACCTCTCAGCATGGTCAACAGTCTGGATGTTGGTCACCCAATGTGCTATTTCCAGGCTCCATTGTGCAACTAGCTCATCAAGGGTGCAATTATGTCTAACGGTTAAGCAACTCTGTCTCCTGTTTTTATTCCACCTTCTTTTTCATTTTTCCTCCCTCTCTCTCTACTGGAGTAGGCGTTATGTTATGTGGCTTGGTTGCTAGGTTATGGATTGGCTATTTTTCCATCACGCTAAGTGAATAAGCACATGGGCTTGTCTTATTTTCATTGATTTGATAAAAAAGGCTGGGTCACCGATCATAGATCATGATACTGAAACATGCAAACTGATTGACAAGGTCTTTCTCACATTAAGCACAATAAATAAAGTTTTTTTTTCTTGTACTGATAATGTGTGGCTGGACTAAGGCAATAAAAAGGACCATTATATTTATTTATTTTAACTTTTTTCTGCATAGGGGTGGATCCAGTCATTTGTGCCTAGTTTTGTATAGTTGTCTTTAAAGCTTAATATCTTCAGATCAGAAGGTCATGGAAACATCATCCAAATTGAAAATAGATCAAGACAAAGGCACCATGAATAAAATGAAGTTTAATTTTGAAAATAAGAACCTTTTTTATATTTTATTCTGAGTTTAGTTTGTATTTTTTGTAAGGAACCCATCTCATTAATCTTTTTACTTTTAAATAAATCCGCAAATACTCTATGAATCTCCTCCAATTTTTATTATGTTCATCCCACTTGTGTCCTCTGTATACATGTCCAATTTCAAAGTGATAGAATAAATATTTCATATTTTTATATCATATAATGTACCACGAGGGAGAATTTGGCAAATTGTCTAGGTGTACAGTTACATTTAAAGCTTAATAACTTCAGATCAGAAGGTCAAAGATACATCATTTAAACTGCAAACTAATCCAGACAAAAGTAGCATGAACACATAATGGGTTAACTCTGGAAAATTTGAGACTTACTACATTGCTATATAAATTATAATATCTGGACCCTAAAAGTTCTTATCTCTAAGACATGCTGGGTTTATTGCTCTTTCTGTGATTGGTGCCCTTTAGCTCACTGAAGATGGTGTGACTGGGTGTGAATTGATGTGTAATTGGGCAGAGACTGGTCATGGTGGTGTAATTTGCAAGGTCGTTTTGAGGCATTGAATTTGGGCAGACGATGAGGGGGGTGGGGTGAACAGTTGTTTGGGGAAAGTGTTTATGTGAAAAGCACAGTAAAACTTCTGTTTATCTTGAAGCAAATCACCAGTAACAGAGAAAGAGCATTAATTAATATAATGTACCAATGTTAGTAGCAGAAAAACCCAGTAGATGAGGTGTATAAGCATAAACTTACTGAGCTAATCGAGCAACACGTCTTCACAATGGACAAGCGCGTTTTCCAAGTCTGATTCCACAGAATCTGCCGCAATTTCCTCCTAATCACAGGCTAAAGTCAGTCTCATTGCTTTGGGTGTACACATACACTCATTTTATCATCGTTCAATATTTCAAAAGTCATTTAAAATGAAAGAAAACACTCAGGTTAGCCCCTCACTGCCCCCACTATCTAGGGAACTCAGCTGTCGAGGTTGCTTCGGACATTTGTGCCACCCCAATCCTGATAAGCACAGCCAATCACATCAAGCCATATCTCTTTGGAAACCTAAGGATTTTGCCTATTCGTTGATACAGATGTCAGTCACACTGGTCACAAAGACACCGGCTCAGTTCATCCCAAACAGGATGTGTCCATAAAAGGGGCAGAGCGTAAAACCCTGTAGGGTCGCTGGAGTCGATGGATAATTTTACAAGCTGCAAGATGGAGACTTTTGTAGTTTCATACACATTAGTGCCTTAGCAAGCGGATGGGACCAGGTTTGAAACTTTTTTTAAAAGTTTTGTGTGGGTGAGCTGTTATTGAATTCTTATGCGGTTTATGACACATCCACTTCCGGTTTTTGTGTTGGTCAAGTGAGCAGCTGATTAATGGTTTTATTGCTGTTTTATGTGGATAATAAGTGTTTGGTGCTTTTTCTGTGTTGGAATGTGACTTGTCTGTTGTGTTGTTTGACCTGACGCTGCACGGGGTGATGTTTATAACAATTTTATTGTTCCGGTTGTGACGCCTGCAATTGCGCCACCTTTTTTTACATAAAAACACATTTTTACAGATTATTAAAGAACGAAAACACATAGAATCTTCAAATTTGGTAGGCATGTGTTCTGGAGTTCAGAGAATTAAGTAATGTCAAATTTTTGGTGTTTTATCCAATAGATTAATTACGGATCCTGACATTTTAAATGACAACTATGTTTCCTACAGAGCTGTATTAGCCACCAGGAGGCAGTACAATGACTACAATGCATTTTTATGAAATCTTGGCCTGGTTCAAGTTCCCGTACTGAGGTACCCTTGAGCAAAGTAGCGTCCTACTACACTGCTCCCCAGGCGCTGTTGATAGCTGCCCACTGCTTCATGTGTGATGGGTTAAATGCAGAGGTCACATTTTGTTGAGCTGCTTGAGTGTGTTCACAGTGACAAATGTGAAGTAGCCAACATGCTACCCTGAGCTAACAGCTAATGGCAAACTATTTCTTTGCAGCTTTTATGCTGGCATGAATGCACCTGCATTTCCATTTTGTGGTCTCTGCAGAAATTCCATACATCCCAATGTATTTCTGGCCAGTAGACAGCTTCCAATAGTCGGCGTAAAGACTTCATCCATCCAAGACGCCCTCTGAGAGGATTACAGTGGGCATACTGAAGGTGCTGGTCTCGCAAAGCAGAAGAAATCACCAGCTGTAGGTGGCAGATGACTGAGGGACTGCTCAGAAAAGGAAACTGTTTTGAGTGGTATAATGAATACATGAAATATCTGATGGTCATTTTCTTTCTGGGCTACCCTCCCAATCATCTGGTGCATGCCATGGTTGTCTCACCCTTGACTGTACAGCCAGGTAGGTTGTGTGCATCTCTTCCTCTGTAATGTGTTGCACTGTCCCAAAAATCCAAACTTTGCAGCTTTAGCCCCCATCTAAACAGCCTGGAGGATGGTCTTGGTTGATTGAAGATTAAACCCATGTTAATGCTGCATGCAATAGGCTTTAGATAAGGGCTACTATTGAATGATCAATTACTAATTGTCACTTGATTAATTAATTATTAACCAAGGGTCATGTATCAGTAGAGTTATTCACTGATTCGGTATCAGCGACTCGTCCACCGAGTAACTCAATAGGAATGCAGGTACTTACCCTGAAAACTCTTCTTAATTGCACTGTTAAAAAGAGTTACACTTTAGAAAAGAGTGGAAATAATCAGGATCAATTTTGATCTATGATGAGAGCTTAGGTGCGTTACCAGCCATGAATGGACTCCGCTTTTAATGAACAAGAAAGAATTGCTGGTCACTATAAGACAACATTTCTTACTACACTAGACAAACATACAATCACACATAGACACACAATAAAATGAAAGATAGTAACAATGAGGTAAGTACCAGTTTTGGTAAAATGGCTGAAATTATTCAAGCATTCCTGATCAGCAAGCCTCCTGAACATTAATTAACCCAACTTCACAAGAAAGCAGTTTTAGGCACATGTGTTCAGCCCTGCACCCTAGGTATCAAAATAGATATAAGCTTTACTTGAGTGTTGGTTTGGAGATGAAGTTTGGACGTCAGTCCTGGAGGCTGAAGGGATGAACTGGATTTCAGGCTTTGAAGCTTGGAGATCAGGGGGGATGAAGCTTGAAGTTCTTGACAAATAAAATGTTCTTGGAAGATGAAGGTGATGAGGCTCAGCAAGCTTGAGCAGAATGGAGTTGCCAGGGGAAAGGTGACTCGAGTTCCTTTTCCCCCATTTTTCTCAATGGTTTTTAAAAGTCCCTGGTTTAAGTAATTTGCACGGGGGAGAACGTCTCTCTGACTTCCCTTCTCAATTGTCCAATGAGAGGGTCGCCTTTTGACGGTGGATGAAGGCAGAGGAAGGACAGAGGGGGAAGTTTTATGGTCTAGGATTTGTCGTTGGCAGAATAAAGTTTAGTAACTTTAATGTAATATAAATAGGCATTAAAACTTGTACTGTTAGATTGGTGCCCATCACTCAATTGTAACAATTCCAAAAATGCTATATTTTCAACTATCTCACAAAGTATGGCCTAAGTTACATACACAGGATAATTATTCAGTAACTGAAGATTTAAGAATGCATGATCATCATATTGTTACAATTCTCTTTAGTCATTAACCAATCCTAATTTCTATACATGCTCAGAAGCTAAGTTTTGCTAAAAATCAATGAAAATCATGTGTCCTTTGTCTATTTCTTCAGATCACATGGTGGTCAGGGTGATGATTTATGACTTTCTTAAAAGCATAGCTTTCATTAAAACTCAAATGATCACATCTAGTATTCCACGGCCATGTTTTAAAGTGACATGGATATTTAAAACATGGAGATTACAATTCATTGAATATTTCAAGATCAAACATGGCAAGAATATCTCCACATACTACAGTCATATGATTTACCATTTAAACAACATACCATTGTTTTAATTAGGAGGATTATTGGCTAATTAAAAGGAGGCAGAGATCTTTGGGGTTGTATTTCCTGCACATTTGCTTTTTGTTAGAAAAAGGCCTCTTTCTGTAATTATGGTTTGATCCTACAATGGTCAGTGAGCACAGTTAATGTCCTCCCCTCAAGGTAATGCTGCCACCTCTTGACGGCCGAGATGACTCCCAGGCACTACTTCTCTGATACAGAGTAATTTATTTCTTCCTCTTGGAGGAGACGAAAGGCATAGGTGATTATGTGTTTACCATCCTCACCCTCTTGAGTAAGACTACCTCTAGGCCTTTCTCACTTGCATCCATCTAAACTTAAAAAGGGAGGACAAAAATGGGAGGTACCAAGACAGGAGCTGTTACTAGAGCATTTTTGATGTCTTTGAAAGCAGCTTGGCATGCAGTTGTCCAAGCCCATACTACTCCTTTCTTTTTCAGGTAAAAAAATGTAGAATTCTTTTTTTAAAAATGGGGTATGAAGTGATGGTACCAACCAGCCAACCACGTACTGCCTTCAAATTGCAGATGGTAGAGCAGGACTGAATGGCTTCTATTATCACTATTATTCTTTTTCTTTATGATTGCCTTCTTTTGAGATGATATGGCCTAGAAAAGAGGGCAGTGGTTAGGACACAGGCCTTGGGGCCTGAAGGTCATAGGTCCCGAGGGCAGTGGTTAGGACCATACTGAGGTACCCTTGAGCAAGGTACAGTCCCACTACACTGCTACACTGTTGATAGCTGCCCACTGCTCCACGTGTGCACTTGTGATGGGTTAAATGCAGGGGTCACATTTTGTTGTAATGGTGTGTGTTCACAATGACAAATAGTCACTTTCACTTTCGGTTTCAAGGTTACATTTCTCAAGATTAAGCATTCTCAAGGCAAGAAAACACTTGGTGAAGGAGTTGAAAATGAGTTTCAGTATCCTTCAAAAACAGCACAATGTCAGCAATATAAATAAAGAGTCTCTAAAAAGTCTGCCAAAACAGAATTCATCAACCTTTGAAAAGTGGCAGCAGCATTTTTGAGTTCAAAAGTAAGACAGAGAAACTCCTTCCATCCATCCATTTTCTAAACTGCTTCTTCCATTTCCAGGTCACAGGCAAGCTGGAGCTAATCCCAACTGACAATGGGGCTAAGGCAGGGTTCACCCATGGACAGGAAGATGGAGAAACTCATAATGGTTATATTTTGTTATGAAGGCTGTTATCTGTATGCTGTCAGGGTCCACCTCTACCTACCAGTAGCCACTTCTCAGATCCAGGGTACTAACAATGACAGCTCCATAGAGGGATTCCAGTATCTCTTGGATCTTTGGCATGGGAAAAACGTCTAGTAGGGGTTTTCTTATTCATTGCCCAGTAAACAGTTTCCAATAGGGTCCAGGTGGTGCTCAGAAAACAATGTGGGCTACATAGATAACTGGAGTAATTTTGAGGGCAAAGCTGGCTTGCTAAGGTGGGATGGTATCCAGCCCATTTGGGAAGATACTGCTCTCATTTCTTGCAGCATAGTGCATAGTCTCAGGACAGTTAATCGATGACATCCCTGCATAATGTATACAAAGCACTACCAACTTGTAATTTCAAGTCTTCTAACTCTGAAGATTCCATATCAGCCTCAAACTCGTGGACAATGCCAGTGTGGTACAGCCTTTTTTTTTTTCTTTGTAGGATAGGCGATGCAGCTCGTATGAAAGTCTCTCTCAACACAGTTGCTAAACAACCTCCCTGGCCTTAGATGTGTAAAGAGGTGAATAATGATCGATGACATCTATCTAGGGCCACCAGTCCTTTAACCTCTTTCCAAGACTCAGGCTTTTTTAACCCTTTTAAAAACAAAACTTCATTTTTAAGGGCATTTTACATGGATAATTATGAATGTATCAACTTTTTATGAATAAAATAAATTTTCTCAGAATTACTAAGATCAATCTATCACACTGGAAGGCTGGGGAGCTTTCATACTTTGAAGCTGTCTCAAGAGATCCTTTGGCCACTGGCTTACCATTTCTGAGATGAAAGAAGGCAATCCTAGTAATATTATCTACATGAGCTTCAAATGAAAGATTGGGATCAATGATCA
>JBBPDA010107917.1:0-11127 GCA_037974385.1 Arnoldichthys spilopterus | reverse complement strand
AGACTGTAATTCTGTGTGTTTACCTGTGGGGGGCAGTAATTAGACAGTCCAGACTGTAATTCTGTGTGTTTACCTGTAAGGGGCAGTAATCAGACAGTACAATACTGTGTGTTTACTGACCGCGCACCCAGCGTAGATGAAAGCACACAGTATATGTTATAATGGGAACTAAAGGCAACAGGGGGAAATCTCAGCTTTTATGTCCTACAGTGTTTTAAGAAAAGCAGAATCAAAAATCCGCTCTGGCTTTTTACCGGTAAATTCCTACCCATGATTTCCACTTTCTCAGCCGCAGTGGGTTCAAAAAGTAATATGTGGCAGATTGCTCAGAGCTTCAGGGAAGAAAAGCTGGAAGCAAGTGGCTTAAAAATGTTGCCGTTATGGATTCGAGCCATTTGCTGAAGTGACAAGGGAGTGTGCTATTAAAGGGGATGCATCCATGGATCCAAACGGCAGACTTGGGGGAGTGAGGCTTCATCTGAGTGATGCTGATGCACATCAGAAGCTGGGATTGCATAATTATTCACAGAAGTGGCTGTACTGAAAGCGAGGCAACAAGCGAGCCTCACAGTACATTTAGAGGCACATTAGAGTACAGGACAGGACAGATTGGGAGCTATAGCCTTCAGTTGTCATGGTCATGCTGCTTTCTCATGGTCTGTCTCCAAATTATGGAGGCGCATCAGCAGGGGGAAAGAAAGAAAGTGCACAGCTACGTACTGGCAAAAGTGTCAACGCTGCATTTGACAAACATTGAGCGTGTGCTGTCATGACCCGGGGTGTGGAAGCATGTTCTGGAAATGGTCATGCTGTTGTATTAACACTGACACTGCAAATGCCCTTCCCCTTTACAGGACGCCACCTCCAAAAATTCAATATGTAAAGATTCGATTTTCACAGAAACCCAGTTTTCCAGGATTGCTTTGCCAGTCCCCCGAGAGCAAGTGTCTAAGCCTCAATTCTGCTGCTTAGGGAATCGATAGCAAGCTCAGTGCTGGAGTCAGCATGCCAGAACTTCCAGTGCTCACCCTGAACCTCTAGTTCCTAGTATGCAATTATAAGAGACTTCAGTTTGAGTCCTAAAGCTTGGTCAAACCGAGATGCTATGCACTCCAAATGATGGTCAGGTCTCCACAAACTTATGGCTATATAGTGTATAAGCTAAAACAAGCAAGCCCAGGCCTTCAACGCTCTGGAGTCGGCGGTTCCACCTGCAGGGTCAAACTGAAATCTTGGAAAACTGTTTAAAAAATTCAGCGGGTTTTACATAGAAACATTACAAAACAACTCCCAGAATCTTTAAACGGTCTACTTTTCAAATATACATATATATATATATTGGTGAATTCGGCCCAATGGCCCAAGCTCCCTTAAAACTCCAGGACCCTTGACACCTCACCATCCATAGGCCCTGAAACCACTTGGCCAAGATTAAACAGATCATTTTAGATTAAACGTCTCTTCGCTTCTGCGTCAATCTCCAATCAAGGCCGAAAGAACCCAGACTTTTCGGCACTACGGCCCCATGACAGTCACAACCGGCTGAAACTGGTTCCATACGTGGCAAACACTCACAGTTTACAACATACAATCTCTTGTTATATGATTATTCCGTGCTCAGAGGTCTTCAGTGGTTTAAGGCTCTTTGCTCCTGACTTTTCCCTGACTAACACCTGTCTTTGGGACGTCCCACTTATGGGGGATGCTTTTTCCAGCCAAGACACCCCTCTCTCTCTCTCTCTGAGAGACCACTGACTTCCAAAGTTCTAAGACTTTAGTAATTAAACCACATGACATTTCTCAATGCTTCGATCACCCATGTGTAGCCAACCTCTATGTCTATAAGCTTCAGAGCTCAAAAGTCTTGGCAAGTCTTTTATTTCTCAGCACCTCTGAAAATATTTTTAAATGTATTATTAAAGTTTATATATGTAAAAGAAATACCATTTTAAATAGTCTCAGATTGTTTTTTGATAGGTGAAATATTTAAATGTCAGATGTGGCTGAGAGGCTTCAGACTTCAGAGGGGACTCATAAACATTTGTGCTCAGAATATAACAACAAATACCACAATGTCAAATAACACACACATGAAAAATAACTATTTTGAGTATGGGTGTCATTACATTTTGCGAGACACAGGCCCTACATGACCAGGAGCCTGTACAATACATATGTACTGCAAAATGGGGGGAATGAGATCAGGCATCCGGACTGTGGCCCTATACACTTTTTTAGGTTTTTAATGTGTTTAAGTGGGTTGGTTTCTGTGTTTCTGCAAGAATGGCAAGAGGATTTTTTTACAGCATTTGACATAGTTTTTTGCATTTATGTGTGAACGGAAATATTTTTAAAACCGTACTTGTGTGGATGGAATTAAAAAAAAAAAAAAAGAAAATGGAAAATCATTGTTTTTTAAAAATTCCCAACTACATGTGGCGTCTTATCTTGTTGGGACACAAACCATCATAAGCTCGTATTTCGGACACATAACACACTGTTGGTCTCTTCTCAATACCCACTGTTGTATCAGCAAAGCCGATATATGCCATTCCACCCCCTGCAATTGCCCCCCCCCCCCACCTAATCAGGAACCACTGCATAACCCCTGATGTTTGGTCCCACATTTACAATTTGTTATGCTCTACATTCATAAAAAAATATATAATTACTTCAAAGATAATTGTACAAGAGAACTTTTCTCCTTTCCTTCTCAGCTTGACCGTGATCAGTAGTGTGATAATCCTACACCACCAGTCATGGTTCACACATACTTACCTTGACTCCTTAAACAGCCTCTTAGGAGACTTCAGGGAAAATGTGGAAATTGATGATCACCTACTTTGCCCTGGGAGGGTTGTAGAGGGACTACCAACCGTAAAAGGTAGTTGCTTTGATGGCAGGAGATATAGAGATATAGGGATATAGGCCTATTTGATTGTTGGTTAGAACAAAGAAAGTGTGGGGTGATGGTTCTTCTGTCCATGCTTTCTCATAACATAGGCCTACATACGCTGAGGCAGGATATTTGATAGGGATGATTCATACATTTTGAGTTAAAGGCTGTAATTATCTCTCCTCTGAGCGTATCCCATGTCATAACCAACATTAGTGTTTTTGGTGGCTGTGTTTTTTTAACAGAAATGACATTTTATTTGAACCTCAAAGAGGCTTCGTGTCATTTCTGTTTCAAAACTATGAGGCCTGAGCTAGTGGAAATACAATCTTGGTGGAACTTTGAATCAATTTTGGAAATTAAAGATATTATGACTGAAAGTCCCATGTGCTTTACAAAAATAGCACTAAATCATCCCCATTGGAACAAAAACATGTAAAAGTAGCAACAAACATGTTTTGAATCTTCAGTGTAAGTTAAGTTTGGACCATTTCTACTGGTCTGTTGTAACGCAGCGAGGTGCAGTGGTGGCCTAGTGGTAAAATCTTTGGTTTTACCCTTTGGACCTGAAGGTTGCAGGTTCAAATCCTGACCCAGGCACTCCTGAAGTACCCTTGAGCAAAGTACCGTCCTGCTACAGTGCTCTACATCTTGGAAATTGCTTTGGATAAGAGTGTCAGGCAGATGATGAAATGTAAAAGTTTTAAAAAATAATTTTAAAATTATTCTAACAATATTTAAAATGGCAAATTGAGATGCAAGGGCTTTTTCAGACAGTCATAATATATACTGTGCAGGAAACCAACCTGCATTGCAACTCACATAAAATAATACCACTATAATGATTAAAGGGATACTTGGTTTATGTGGTTGTACAAACCCGATTTCAAGGAAAGTTGGTATATTTTCCAAAATGCAAAAAAGAACAAAATCTGTGATCTGATGATTCAAATCACAAGAGGCTTTATTCAACTGACAAACATACAAAGACAAATCAGTAGTTTTACTGACCCATAATTGTATTTTGTGAATATAAGACTGAAAAGTGCACAGAATATTACCAGTTATTGGAATATACCAGTCTGGATGTTGAGCAGTTAATTCGTAGCAGATGAGGTATCATGATTGGGTATAAAAGCATCCATCAAAGGTCATGGCCCACCCCTTTGTGCCAAATTTTGTGAGATAATTGTTAGTCAGTTCAAAAGGAACATTTCTCAACACAATATTACAGAGAATGTAGGTCTTTCATCATCTACAGTACATAATATTGTAAAGTTTCAGAGAATTCACAGATATCTCGTAGTGCGTAGGGGGAGGTCAGAAACCACTGTTGAGTGTGATATTCAAGCACTTAACACTGCAACAAGAAATGCATCTTGAAACTTTATGCAGGAACACCAGCGAGTTCCCTTAGATTAGTCGAAAGCTTAAGGTACTGTGTGCTGTGGTCAGATGATTTGACATTTCAGCTTGTTTTCAGAAAAAAACAAGTTCTCTGGGCCAAAGATAAAAATCCAGACTGACATTAGTGAAAGGTGCAAAAGCTAGTGTCTGTGATATGTGCATCACTTCCCACAGCACTGAATCTGAAGATTTTAGAGAGACAAACATTGTCACCAAGGTCACATATCTTCCTGGGATTTCAGCAGGGTAATGCCAGACCACATTCTGCCTGGGCTACAACATGCCTTCGTAGACACCGAGTGTGTGTTATATCAAGCAGGAATGGACAAACCTTCCAGTTGCACAACTGCTACGATTTGTCTCCTCAGTTCCAAAATGATTAAAATGTGTTATTAAAAAGAAAGGTGATGTAACACCCCTGAAACACCCCTTTGTCCCAACTTTTGTTGAGTGTGATATAGCCAACAAATTCGACATTTGTGTGTATTTACAAAATACACTTAAGTTGTTCTGTACAACTATGAAAAATTAATTCTCTGTCAGTTAAGTCCTCATGAATTAAAATTACAGATTTCTTTTTGGAAAATGTCCAAACTTGGGGGGGAACTGTAATGATTGGAAGAAGCTTGGATCCATGTGCACACTCAACAACATCTTTATTTTGCACTTTGCAAAAAGGTTTGTCCATCAGGCAATGTCGCAGTCGAGAACAGTCCATGGTCAAAATCAGGAACAAACAGGAATGCTAAGGGCTAGGGCTAAAGCTAGGTCTAAGAGAGAAAGCAAAGGTCAATACACAGGTCTATGGCTATGAGTCCTAAGGCTACGAATATACTAAGGCCATGAGTACAGGCTAGGGATACTGCGGAGTTTGCAAGCTGTTCACGTGGGTTTCCTCCGGGTGCTCCGGTTTCCTCTCACTGTCCAAAGGCTGCAGTAGGTTGATTGGATTGGAAAAATTGCCCGAATGTGTGTATGAATGGTTGTCTGTCTGTGTGTTGCCCAGTGGTGGGTGGAGCCTCCTGTCCTGGGTGAACCCCGCCTTAGGCCCGCAGTCAGCTGGGATTGGCTCCAGCTTCCCTGTGACCTGGAAACGGAAGAAGCGGTTGGAAAATGGATGGATGGATGGATGGACTCAACATTTTAAGATTTTTAAGTTCTTTGTTATCGTTTTTAAGTTAAGAATCCTTTTTTTGCATTAAGGTTTTACTCACTGTTTTTCCCTGACCTCTGATGACCAGTATCTTAGCCACAGTAAAACCTCTAGTGATGACTGCTTACATTTTCTATTTCAAGCCATTCGTTTCTCTGGATGATATTGCTATTGATCAGTGCAGTTGCACTTCACATACACTGTGCCACCAACATATTCCTCTGGATAACCGTTTAATTGGTGTAGAAACAGGAAGTAAAAGAAATGTTTCAATGGCCTCAATCAAAGATCATATTTTTGGTCTTGAAATTCATTTAAGTATTAAAATAAACTCTTAAATTTCATTTTCAGTCTTTATTTTGTTAGGGAAAAAAAATCAAATCAAAAGTACAGAACATTCGCAGTGAACAAGAACAAAAAGGTAAAACTTACGTTTAAAACTAAAGCTGAAAGCTGATTTTATTGAGACATCAGTGTGAAACGGAGCACAAATGTGAAAGCAGTGCTGAACCGGGAGAAGTGCTGCCTGTTCAAAGCTGCTTTGTTGGAGGTAAGAAGTGAGTGAACGCTAATCACGTTGAAAGCCCTTCAGTGCTAATGGGAGCCATAATTTTAGTTTAGCCGCACACTGGCTCCTTGTGTTAATAGTTAATTATGTTTACTCCATGATGGTTGCTCGACTTCTAAGGAAGATCATTAAAAAATTGATCATCTAGTGGTGCATGTGCAACTCAGGAAGGAAGACATAACATTTTATATTGACATTTTTGTCATACATACTGTTTATTAGTGGAAACCACGTGTCTGAAACAGTCCACTTTAAAATACTGTTACAGGACACGTTTGCAAGTTACATTTCAGGGCAGTGGAGGCCTAGTGTTTAGGACGCTGCCTATGGGACCTGAACGTTGCAGGTTCGAGTCCCAGCCCAGGCACCACTGAGGTTTCCTTGAGCAAGGTACCGTCCGGCTACACTGCTCCCCAAGCGCTGTTGGTAGCTGCCCACTGCTCCACGTGTGCACGTGTGATGGATTAAATGCAGGAACGCATTTCGTTGTGGTGCTTGAGTGTGTTCATGATGACAAATAGTCACTTTCACTCCCAAATGCATGAATGAATGAAGTCCTAAAAGTGTAATGGCACATGCTAGAAATGGCTTGCCTTAGTTAAAGTTGAAAATCATTGTGGACCTCACAAAAAAATAAGGTGAGGTGTTGTGTTGCCCGTGTGCAAGCAAAGACAAACAAATCGGATTGCAATTAAAATGCTATTGATCACGGCTCCGGTGTGGCCTGATGGAAAGTCAGACCGATAAAAGCTCTTGGCTTTTCTGAAGAGAGGAGCAAATCAGCACTACACACACTTCTTAAACAAACCATTACAGTCTATACAGATGCTGGTGTATTGGATAGCCAGACCTAATTTTCTCTCTTGGTGATTTACAGCGACGATCGGAAATGTCTACACTGATGCTTAAAACAGTACTTCAGTGTTTATCTCAATCTAACATTATCTGTGGTGTGTGGTCAGTTATAAAATAATGTAGAAAAGTTTTAGTGTACTTGAAAATGAAGAGAAAAACCTATGGACTCCAAGCTCTCTTATAATGGAAGCCTTTGGGAAGGTGCAAAATTCTGTATGTTTTTTTTAAAATATTTATTTATATTGCGTTTATGCTATACTAGTGTAACGTATAGAGAAATGTACACTGAACACTCCCATGACTTTAATTGACTTAACTAGCTAGTGAGAAAATAAAAATAAACAAGAAAGAGAATATATATATATGGATATATATATCCATCCATCCATTCATTTTTTTAAACCGTTTCTTCCGTTTCCGGGTCACGGGGAAGCTGGAGCCAATTCCAACTGACTGCGGGCCAAAGGCGGGGTTCACCCAGGACAGAGGGCTCAACCCATCGCAGGGCAACACATAGACAGACAGCCATTCACACACACATTCACACCTACGGGCAATTAAGAGCATCCAATCAACCTACTGCAGCCTTTGGACTGTGGGAGGAAACCGGAGAACCCGGAGGAAACACATGCAACCACTGGGAGAACTTGCAAACTCCACACAGAAAGGCAATTAGAATGAATCTACTGGATAAAACACCAAAACTTCGACATTACTTGATTCTCCGACCTCCAGTGCACATGCCTACCAAACTTGAAGATTATGTGTTTTTACATAAACAAGGTGGCGCTATAACAAGCACGTTACTACCGGAACAATAAAATCGTTATAAACATCACCCCGTGCAGCGACAGGTCAAACAACATGACAGACAAATCACATTCCATCACAGAAACCCATTACTCCTGCTGAGGAGCCCATATGAACAGCCCTATCCTCCAAAGAACTGATCTAAAGTCATCGCGGCTCCTGTATACAAGGATCTGTTGCCGGCACTTTAAACTGAGACTATTCAGTATATTCATATATATATATATATATATATAATTAATTTTTTTTTCTTTGAATGTGGTTTCTGTAAACAGGATTTCTGACTTGACTTCATTTGGAAGTGTTTATCTTCCTGCAGTTATGCTGCCATCACAGTATGTACATTTTCTGTGAATGAGTATCTGAAGAGGGGTGAACCATGTTTATTTACTCCCCCGTTGTCAACGGACTTGTGGTAAAAGAATTATAGCGATAATGTGTCTTAGGGAACACTAACACTTTATCTGACACTCAGGGCCTGATGCACTAAGCTTTATGCTTGTGCTTCAGATGCAAATTGGATGCATTCTGCCTGCGTGTTATGCACGAAACCTCCTACAGCAGCCAGTTTTGTGTCAATTCTCCTCCGCCTTTTCAAACCAGGTGTAAATATGCGTTCAGGCCTCAAAAGAAGTGCTCTTGAGAGACTTCCTTTAGCAACAGCGGTAGACGCAGCAGTGGGCTGGCTGCACGGGCCTTGAGCACATGCTGAAATAATGTGCACAGTTGATCCGCTCAGAGTCATCATTATTTATGGCACACTTTAGTAACATTTTTTACCAAAAAAACAGCGTTTCGGCGGCAGAAATGCTTCTAACTGCTTGTGCGTCGGTGTCTATCGGTCTTATGCATTACACATTTATTAGCGGCATTGTCCCATTCCATAAGCCCTGCAATCTACACACCGGATCGTAACTAAATAATTTACAACTTAAACACCTTGCATAAATCATAAGGTACATCGCAGAAAGTGTTAAAGATAAAATCTTATCTCTGATGCTCACTTCTCCTTCGCTGCTCGCTGCTGTTTGCGTTTGACTGTGTTCCCGTTTTTCCTGAGCAGTAGTGGTGGGGTAATGGAGCGTGCTTTTACTCACATACGCTAATAAATATTTGACAGAGGTGGTTACGTGGAACATTGAACAGGTGTACATATTTAACGTCGTGAACTATTCTTATTTTACAACGGCAATATTTTCTGCCCATTAACAGTTGTTTTTCATTGGATTAACTTTAATCGATTGTGTTTTTAACTTTATGTGCTAATGTGCACACACGGTAGCCTAAGGTACCAACCCCAGCGCTCTCACTCTGCCAGCTGCTGGCAGTGATACATTTTAGACAATGAAGGAAAGACCAGACATTCGAAACACTGTCTCTAGTTCCCACTACACACAAATCTCAGCCTGTTTGTCATTGTGAACACACACAAGCACCACAACGAAACGTGACCTCTGCATTTAACCCATCACACTTGCACACGTGGAGCAGTGGGCAGCTACCAACCGCGCCCGGGGAGCAGTGTAGCAGGACGGTACCTTGCTCAAGGGAACCTCAGGGGTGGCCGGGCCGGGACTGGAACTTGCGACTTTCAGATCCCAAGGGCAACATCTTCACCACTAGGCCTTCACTGCCCATGGTTTCGTTCTTAATACTGTCACACACAGTTACACAAGTACAACATGCAGTGAAATGTAGCCTTAAATTGCTCCTGAGACTAAATCTAGATATAAAAAATAGAGAACAATATAGAATAAAAACATTTAACAATAAGCAATAAATAACATACATACCATCCATGAATTTTCTAAACCACTTCTTCCGTTTCCGGGTCGCGGGGAAGCTGGAGCCAATCCCAGCTGACTGCGGGCCTAACGCGGGGTTCACCCAGGACAGGAGGCTCCACCCATTGCAGGGCAACAGACAGACAACCATTCATACACACACTCACACCTACGGGCAATTTAGAGCATCCAATCAACCTACTGCAGCCTTTGGACTGTGGGAGGAAACCGGAGAACCTGGAGGAACACGGGGAGAGCTTGCAAACTCCACACAGAAAGGCCCGAAAGGCAGGTCTTGTTTACATGTATGTATGCTGCCTTAGTGACCTGAGCACATATGTGCATGTGCCAGGTAATGTCTTCTAAGACCTATACACCAAGCTACTTAAAGTTATTCGCCCTCTACACCGGAGGGCCATCGATGTAGAGGGATGAGAAGGAGTGCTACTGCTTCCGGCATGTTCCGCAGCACCCCCTAGATTTGTTATCCACTTGTTATTTACCTACTGGCAGTTCAACAAGACTGCTTAATAAGGCTCTGTGCATGATTCAGGAGGTTTTAACCCACACCAAAAGCATTTGTGAACTCTCTCGCCTCGCACTGTGCAGCTAAATTGAGCCTGATTACGATGTGTTAGGCTGACGACTTAGGAGACATGACCTGCTTGGCTGTGTTTGTAAGCTCATTCAGTCAGCAAAACAAACACCCAGCTGTGCAACATTCTCTATATATGTATGTGTGTGTATATATATTTATATATATATTAGTGCTGTCAATCGATTAAAAAATGTAATCGTGTTAATCACTGTGATTGATCATGAATAATCATGATTAATCACGGTCGGAGGAATCTTTCTCTTATTTTAAATCTACTTTTTATCATTTCTGTATTGATTTTATAATCTCTTAATTTGGCAAGTGAAGTTTTACGGAGATCTCAGCATTTCCCACAATACTTATAGTGAAATGCAAACTGAGTTAGTGAACAACCACATGGAAAACTGCCACAAAGTAACTGTTATAAAGTTGCTATAGCGACAGCGTTGGTTAGCTTGGTTGCCTTGGCTGCGCTCTGCTACTGTAGTTTGATGAACTCGGTCTAATTCCGTCTCAGTGCTGGAAAAGACAAGCTTTGCCCGTAGATGGAAGTTCATATTCATTGTACTTTGGTGGAAAAACATCAGTTCATCACTGCAATATGTGCACACGACTTTGGATTTATCAATAGTTCCATCAGGAAGGTTTTTAAAACGAAACTTGCCATTCAGCACACTGGGGGGCGTGTCCTCAGCCATAGTGTTTACTGTGCCTTTCATTCATTAAGCCGCGCTGGAGTTACGGGTAGAAGTTGAGATCAAACTTGGTTATACGATTTATTTGCGTTAAAGAAACAATAATGCGCTGAATTTTTCAGATTAATCGTGGGCGTTAACGTTGACAGCCCAAATATATATATATATATATAAATAGCAGTGGTTAGCACTGTCGCCTCACAGTGAGAAGGTCCTGGGTTCGATCCCCAGCTTGGCCACAGGTGCCTTTCTGTGCGGAGTTTGCAAGCTCTCCCCGTGTTGGCGTGTTTCCTCCGGGTTCTCCGGTTTCCTCCCACAGTCCAAAAGGCTGCAGTAGGTTGATTGGATTGGAAAATTGCCC
>JBBPDA010107906.1:0-11128 GCA_037974385.1 Arnoldichthys spilopterus | reverse complement strand
TTTAAATATAGACTAATTTACAATTTGACACTCGCAACACACACGGACACTGCCTCTGAGACCTGAAGGTCACAGGTTCGAGTCCCGGCCCGGGTACTACTGAGGTACCCTTGAGTCCCACTACACTGCTCCCCAGGCACTGTTGATAGCTGCATCCACCATATGCTTAGTGTCTGCAAGCAAATATGGATCGTGGCTTACCGCTAAACCTCATGAAAGAAAATGCTGAAAATCTGTTACAAATAGAGAAAGCAGCATTACTGTATAGAACAGTTTTTTTGGACCTGAGATCGTCTCAGATGGACCGAATAATAGTGGAAACATATCCTGTGATCACATGAATCCATCTTTCAGCTTGTTTTTGGAAGTCTATGACTATTTCATCAAGACAGTGCCAGGTTTCATTCTGTACTGTCTACAACAGCATGGCTTTGTAGACACAGAGCGCATGTGCTTGACTGCCTGCCAGCTGTCCAGACGTGTCTCCTATTGGAGAATTAGACAAAGGCCACCATAGATTGTTGAACAGCTGACATTTTGTATAAAGTAAGAATGGGCAAAAATTCCACTTGCAGAACTGCAAAAGTTAGTGACAAATGTGACATAAAAAAAACATGTATATACAGTGTAATGATCCGGGGGTGTTTGGCAGCAATCGCAGGCAGGACAGTTTCAAGAAACAAGGGGGTTTATTGACAGACACAACGGAAAAGGACCATACAGTGTCCACAAGCACAACCAACGACGGACAGGGAGGGACGCCCACGAAAGCCCTTTAAACCTTCAGATAATTGGGTAGCTCAGGCTCAGCTGTGGGGGTGGGGCTAGGGCTCCCTCCTGACATACAGCAAAACACTCTAGACTATTATTGATGCGTGTGGACGGAGGTTCTGGCTACAGAGCCACAGATTCATAACAGTAGTTTCCCAACAGCAGTGGCAGTCAAGTCATTTCTATAGCACTTTCTACAACTGACGTTGTCACAAAGCAGCTTTACAGAATCTGAGTCCAGGCCCCCAATGAGCAATCATGTCTGATATCATGTTTGTGCTAGTATGATGCATATTGCCAGTCAGGAAGAGTTATTTGGAATGTCAGTGAAGTGTTTTTGTGGTTCTTATAAAAAAAGTAATAGTGATGCTAATGTAATTTAAGTTTTACGATTCTGTTGTTTGTGAGATTTTTTTAAGGAAATGTCAGTGAAGTTGAATTCCTGCATGTACTATTGTTGTTTTGGTGGTTCCAATAAAATATGATTTTGCTTAGTTAAAGCCTGTTTGAAGGAAAGTTTTTTTATTACACAGGTTGTGTAAGTGCACCCAGAAAACACATGTATCATTACAGTCAACTTTCAACTAAGAGGTTAAATTCAAGCATAACTCAGCTTTTTTGGTGTCTACATTAGCTTACTAATTTTAGTGTAGTTTGTGTATTATTTACCCTGTGAATATATGTTATATAACATTAGCATAACGCAGAACAGTTCAGCATGATTGAGGAAAGCACTTACCAACCACACACCACACACCAGAAAGAAAACAATAAAAGATTCAAGCATGTTTATGAGACAAGCATGGTTTTTCATTTTTAATTCTATAATTTGTTTCAGTTTTATATCACAAATTTATTGGAAACCAATCTAAAATAATTAAAGTGTCTTTTTAACAGTTGCTAAGATAATTAATAAACAAAAAGAATCAGTGCATGCATTGATTACCACTACTGGCCTTAACCTGCTGCTGTGAAACTGCTGGCATAAAACTGCAGCTCTGCAGATAATGTTTTTGTCTTATACTCATATTGATTTTTGAAAGGGGTGGTTTGTTGTATTTATGTTTGAATTGTGCTCATCATTGAATGTGATTAATCTAATTATTATAATTAATTAACATTCATCTACATATTCTGATGCATGATTTTTTTCTATAATTAAATTAATTCCACATAGCATGTTATATTAGGTTATAATTATGGTATTTTTTATGGTATATTTAATATGCTCAATATTTATGGGAATTTAGTTTGTGGATACAATATAATATCCATATATGTGTATAAGTTTCAAGATGAATGTTAGTCTTAATATGAAGTTTTTTGTTGTTTGATAGTGAAGACTGCTTTGATGAGCTCACCCTCCACCATCTTTATTGAAAGAAAGACTAAAGAAGAAGTTCCAAGGTCTTGTAGAAACTGCTGCATATGTTCCACTGAAACTGCATTTGTTCTTGGGGAAGACTGAAGGGATCGAAACTGAACAAGTGATCAAATGCCTGAAAGGCACCATTAATGACTTTCTTAAAGATGAAGATATAATTGAGTATGATGAGCTCTTCATCAGAACTGATGACAAACACCTGTAACATTGAGCTACCAGTGACTTTGACAGAGATGTACACATATTTCCTGCTCATTCAGATGAGAAGAAGGGTTTTCCATGGGGATGCAGAGGCAAAGCTGATGAAAACAGATGCTGAGGACATCCTACAGTTAGGCAAGCTAGCATGGTACACCCTTGAGAAGGGCAATTCCATTGTTTTTGAAGAAGACCTAATAGAAAATAAAAGCTGCAACTGACCTCTCTTAGAGTTGGCCCACCTTTTTAAAGGAGGAAGAACTAAGACAAGGGAAGGCATACCACTTTATACATCGGACCACTCAGGCATACCTTTCTACACTGTATGTGGTTGTGAATTATGGGCTCAGCAAAGGAAATGTACTCTGCAGTACTTTGGCAGACAGGGCAAAACATCTGTTAAAACCACTGGAGGCATCAGCTGATATGCACAAAGAAGCTATGAATAAATATTTTAACAGCAAAGAGAGCAAATTGACTTATTCCTCATCTTCCTCCTTAGAATATCTCCAAGTTACAAGTACTTGTCTGGTTTTCTTCCTGATTCCTGTCAAAAAGGGAGCTCAGAAAGCACTGTCCCTTACTTTTTAAAGAAATTTGAGAACAGCTCAATGCTAAATGTGTCACTGAATCTCATCCACTGTTTTGATGAATTGAATGTGTCGTACCCTGTGGGCAAAAGTCAAGTCCATAGGGAAGATCAGGAAAGGGATGTCACACCTTTTGAGTGGTCTTCTTTGGCAAAAACCTTGCTGAACTCTGAGGATCAGCAAAGAATTTTTGACGCTGGGGAATATCACAACCCAGATGTGGCATTTGTGAGACTGTTGCCAGTTATTAAGTCATCTAAAGTCCTCATGTGAGTAATGTTTTGAAAACATTTTACATTTCTCTTGCACTGCAGTTGATCACAAATCCTTAAGGGTTATTGCATGCTAGCTTATCTGGGACTTCTTAGGTTATGACACTGATAGCTGTGAAATTCTGTTTTTTTAATTTTAATATATTTATTTTTGGATTTCTGTCCTACGTCCAAATTCATAACATCATCTTGCATCTAACTGCTTAAAAAATGGCATTTAACTGGATACAAATACAACGCAAATCAGTAGAGCATGACCACTGTTGATTAGTTTATATATATAATATATAGGCACACATTGATCAGGCATAAAATTAAAACCACCTGCTTAAAATTGTGTACGTCCCCCTTATGGTAAACTGTATTCTGACGCCTTTGTATCATAGTCAGTATTAACATTTTACACCACAGTATCTGTTCTGTGGAATTGGACCGGGTGGCCTAGCCTTTACACCCCTCGTGTATCAGTGAACCTTGGGTGCCTATGCCCCAGTTGCCAATTTACCAGTTGTCCTTCCTTGGATGACTTTTGGTAGGTACTAACTATATATCTTTATACCTATATACCTGCAACACTCAAAGCTTGCTATTTCGGAAATGCTCAGACTCCATCGTCTAGCCATCACAAGCCACACTGCTCCCTGGGCGCTGTTGATTGCTGACCGCTGCTCCATGTGTGCATGTGTGATGGGTTAAATGAGTGTGTTCACAATGACAAATAGTCAATTTCATTTTTCCTACTTCTAGCATATCAGCTTCAAGCTGTTCAGTTGCTGCTTAATATATCCCACCTCCCTGACAGTTGCCATTGTAGTAAAATAACTACATAGTCAAGGTCATTAACTTTACCTGTCAGTGGTCATAATGTTATGGCTGATCAGATGTAGCCTAATGAATAAGACTAAATTAACACTTTTTAGAAGTATTTCATGCTTTAATCAGTTTTAAACATTTTAGTTCACTAATAAGAACAGTAAAAAGAACTCTCACCTAGAAATGTATTTCTCATTTTTGATTAAAATTAAATATTATTAAATTGTTTTTGGCTTTGACATATGTTTCTTTCACTGATATAAATCCTTTACATTTTATGTGGATTTTCTAAAAAGGTTTTCACACTTACATAAACCTTTTTCAGAAATGGTTCTTAAAAAATATCTTTTCAGTTATCTTTATTTTTAAAAGTATAGGCCTTGATCCAAATGGCTAGAATTAATTGAATCACAGGGTGAAATTTAGTCAAAGTGATTTTGTTCAATATTCAGTCACTTAAAGCATTTGAAAACAAACAGTAAATATGTTTGTTCATAGTTTTCTCTTTGATATTCTCAATTCAGTGTACAGTTACAATAGCTCCTGACATTTAAACTTTTTAATGGGTTGCTAAACCATCCATCCATTTTCCAACTGCTTCTTCCGTTTCTGGGTCACAGGGAAGCTGGAGCCAATCCCAGCTGACTGCAGGCCTAAGGTGGGGTACACCCCGGACAGGAGGCCAACCCATATAGACAGACAACCATTCATACCTATGGGCAATTTTTTCCAATCCAATCAATCTACTGCAAGCATTTGGACAGTGGGAGGAAACCAGAGCACCCGGAGGAAACCCATGCGAACATGGGGAGAGCTTGCAAACTCCGCACAGAAAGGCACCTGTGGCCAACCCCGGGATCGAACCCAGGACCTTCTCACTGTGAGGCGACAGTGCTAACCACTGCACCACCGTGCCGCCCCGGGTGGCTAAACCATTTGTGAATGTGCAGACCTGAGCAGGATGTTGGTTGCTACTGCTCTGAGATCACCATCCAACAACATCAGAGAAATTGATATAAAAGACTATTTCGTCAAAAAAAGCAACATTTGTTTGTTATCCAAAGGTTTAAAAAGTCCCAACTGCCGAGATCCTCAGGTGAATTAGCAAAAATACTAATGGAAGGTTTAAAGGAATAGTTTTAAACATTTGAATTCTATTAATGTGTTGATTTCCTCCTGCTAACAATCTGCAATATTATCTCTCTCTCTCTCTGTTTTGTTACAATGTTTGATTATAAAGAACCCCTGTTACTTACCTTCTATTTCGACTCAATTGATGGCTCAGTGTGCATGTTAACAAGACTTAAAATAGTTCGTTTAAACATGTTAACTAACCCATGTACAGTACATTGCTAAAGCCTTATATAAATGTGGTAAAGCCTCCATTTGCTGCAATAGTAACTTTAAGTATGTACCAGCTTCTCCACACTGTTGGGAATGTGGAAATGCTACAGATTTTCAATTGGATTGACATTAGGACATTGATTGGCCCTTGGACCCTTCCAGTGTTTCCTGGGATCACTGTCCTGCAAAAAAAGTGAACTTTCTTGCAAGCTTTAGCTCTGTAGCAGGTTCTCTTGCAGGACATAAGTTTATTTTTTATATCCAGTTTTCCTTCAGTTTTAACAAGATGCCCTGTCACTGATTATAAAAAGCTTTCCCATAGCATGCTACTGCCAAAAAGTATTTGTGTGTATGTGTGGTGAGCTTTTAAAAGGTTTTAATACTTTTTTAGGCAGTGTACAAATGGTGGTACCATTAGGATGGCTTCCATTATATAGCATTCCTTGGGGGCAATAATAAAGACTATAAAGGGAATCGTTCTGTGTATGTGTGTGTGTACATACTATATGTGTGTGTGCTTTCTAAAAGTAAATGTAAAAATTATGCATATTCATTCATTTTATATTTCTTTTTAGAACACCACATGTATTTCATGATGGCAAAGGGGAACCTGACCCTCTGATTTCAGCTCTTTTAAGTAACCCATCACACCTAAGAGAGCTGAACTTGAGCAATTCATATTCTGTAAGTGACAAGACAGTAGAAGACCTGGCTAAAATGTTAGTGGACCTTGGGAGTTATCTGGAGAAGCTTGTGTAAGTAAAGAGTTGAACACCAGCTTTAAGTTACAAACCATCCAGGGCAGGAGTGGTGGTTGTGATGAAACTATTTAAAGATATCTATAACAAATAATTTTTAAAGAGTGGCACATCATTTAATATACTTTATTAATTCTACATTTTTTTTTCAACATAAAAAAATTTATGAATAAGTTGTTTGAGCTGAAATATGTTGTTTTGCCATTGACAGCCTATGTTACAACACAAGACTCACAGCAAAGTGTTCCTAGACCTTGGTCACAGCTCTCTTGCTATCTGAAAGAACTAGAGACCCTTGCTGCCAAATTAGGACTCTGCGGTAAATTGCTAAAAATAGTGACATTCACTGAGTGTATTTACAATGGTCATCAGTGATGCAGTCATTACTATGGAGTGTTCAGGTGGTCAAGATATTCAAGATCAGACTAAAGCTATTACCAAAATTCATCATGATTTCAGAATTAGATAAAGAGAACTGGAATTTTGCCCAGTGATCAGCCTTTTTAGGATGTGTACATTCTTACTTTGATTTTGACCTTTTTGAATGTATGGAAACTAAATCAGATAATCAGATGCAATTTTTGGTAGGGAGTCCAAGAGAGCACTGGCTTTTGGTAGGGGTAGGATTTCCCTTGCCTTCCCCTCATTACTCAATGTAATGCAGGCGTCACTAAAATAAAGTAACAAAATTGGCAGCTATCCTCTTTTTGAAGTGTGATAGTGCTAATTGTGAGTTAGGAAAAGCATATGCAAGGATTATTTTATTCTTAGTGAATAAAAGTCATAATGACAGCATTTTAAGGTGCATAAAGGAGTTCATTGGGGTTATAAAAGGTAGAACATTCCATGCACATTTAATACTCACTATGTTTTTTACACCTTTATTCATCTCATTTTGTTTCTTGGCTGTTTCTCCAGTTTAGCATCTTGTTCTGTAAGACAAAAAGGGTTTGCTGCATTGACCTCAGCTCTCTCTTCAAATCCTTCACACCTGAAAGAACTGGACTTGAACCTTTTCAGCAGCTTTGCTCTTTGCTGAAGGACCCTCATTTCAAACTGGAGAAACTGACAATGATTAATACTAAATGGCAGGAAGCTAGACTCCCACTAGGTACTACTGTGAGATTGATGTTCACATATTTACAGCTTATTTTGTACCACATTTCATCATTTATTGTTACTTTTCATCATTAAATCTTAAATCTTAATCAGTAGTGACGGGACAGAATAGATGTTAGCCGGGTCCATCTATCACATGCTATAAAATTGTGTGTTTTGATGTATATGGTAGAGTATAATAGATGCAAAATGTTTATGAACTTATGCTAGAGATTATTGATGATGTAAAGATATATAAAAAGAATTTTTAAAAATCTACCTTTTGGTGATGTAGCTTCATCTCACACTTTAAAAATGAGGAAAAAAATGTACTTAACGTAAATAAATTTATTCAGAGAAAAAACAGATCCGTAATATCAGTCTTCTTCTATAACTTTGTTTTAAACTTTATTTTAATAGAAAATCACAGACATTCAGACATAACAGAACAAAGTGGGTTTTCTATAACATTTTATGAAGTTGGAGAAAATAGAGCAGGCCAACTGAGGTCATTTCCTCTTTACATTATCTCTCCAAACTACCCATTGTCCTTGTGCACTCTCCTTTTCAGCTTCCCTGTATGGGTTTTTCATGGAGTTCAGGTCAGTGTGATGGCCATGGCAGAAGTTTGATTTTGTGGTCACACAAACCATTTTTTTGTGTTGATTTAGACATATGCTTCAGAGTACTGCTGGAAGATTTATTCAGATCCCAGTTTCTGGCATAGGCAGCTAGATTTGGGTTAAAGTGTCCTGGTATTTCATGTAGTCCATGATGCCATGTACTCGCAAAAAATTCAGAAGAGCCCCACAATGTCACAGAAGCTCAACTATATTGTACATTTGGCATAAGGTTATTTTAATTGTAGCCATCCTATTTTACTCCAAACTTTGATTGCTTATTGCCAAAAACCTACATTTTTGTTTAATCATACCATAGAACACAGTTCTACAAAGTTGTAGTAGCATTTTGCAAACTCCAGGCATTTTTGTTTGTGCTTAACAGACAGATAAGGCTAGTGGTAGTTTTGGAGACTTTGTAACCCATAACTTATTATTTTGACAAGCACTTTTGAAATTGATTAAAAAATATTAAAAAAATTGCCCAAGTAACATATATTGTAATTAAAATATATTTCAGTATATGTACTATGGCTTAATATATATTGATATTACAGCAATGTTTACAGTCATGTCACTTTACACTAGCAAGTATAGTTATCTTTATGCACAATGTTATTATTATTGTACACATATACACATATTTTATTTCTTCTGTAATATATTTCTCTTCTGTATATTTAATTTTAGATTTAGCTTTCTTATTTTCTTTTCATTTTAGTCTAACTGTAACTTTATTTATGTAAAATTTGCAGTCTCAGGAACCATCAGGGTAGATTCCACTACGTGTTGTACAAACTAAATATGTGACAAATGACACTTGATTTTGAATTTTAAATCAATGTATATTTTTTCTGTATCAGTTGTAATTTCCTGCTGAAGCTTGTCATGTTTTAAAGAATTTAAGGTTTGAATCTGAAATCTTTGCACACATTATATCTTGTATTGTCAGGAATCCAAGATATTGAGACAAATTACAGTATTCTTGGACAGAGTTTTCATACTTATGTATTGGTTTTGATTTTTCTGTAAACTGTTATGTTTTTTTCTTTTAGAAGAAACCTTGCTGATATTATAAAGGATGTCTGCAAAGCATTGGCTTCAGCCCTCAGCTCGTCAAACCTCAGCATGCTGGATCTCAGTCTTAACCCTTTGGAAGATTCCTCGATGGAGCTGCGTTCAGCTGGACTACCTTCATGTAAACTGGAAATTCTTAAGTAAGTTCGAAAACTAAGAAAATGTTATATTTGAATATAGCACACTGTATGTTTCAGCAGTTTTCTGTGCAATTAAGCTCCACATTGCAAATGTAGTTCTGATGTTTCACAGTTTTCTTTCTTCATTCTTTAAAATGAATGAATAGAATGAAAATATGTAAAATAAATAAATAAATAAATTAAAAAAAAGACATTAATACACTACACCTTTTTTTGACTGAGACAAAATCTGAGTTTTTTATATAAGTTTTTTATACATTACAGTATCTGTAAAATATGGTTAGCACCATAATTATTGGTACCCTTGGTTCATTGGCATTCATGGGCATTAAAAAGGTCTCTTTGTTGATCTAGCTTAATCTAAAAAAAGGACAAAAACCTTATGAATAATCTTAGTGTTTAGTCCAAATTTGAGAATATGACTTTATAACTGACTGTTAATTTTGTAAACTCTTAAGGGGCACTTTTAATTAATTGATGGTTGTTCAGGGTAAAATGACCTGGAAAAAAGCATCTGTTAAAAAATTATTCTGATTTCAGGTGTTTTGTCTTTTTAAGAATAGCACGATGCAACATCACAGAAGTTGGAGTATCTGCACTGGAAAGCACTTTGCGCTTAAACCCTTCTCATCTGCAAGAATTAGACCTGAGCTACAATCCTGTAGAAAGAGCTGGCTTTGCTCAATGGCCTTATGTTAGATACAGCTTTCAAACTGAAGAAAATAATGTGAATTTCTTAATGATACTCTTCAAAGCTAATTTCCAAGCCCTTCATGATGTTAAAATGTATTAAAACATAAGTAAATTAAAATGTGCATTAATATATTTTAGTATATTAGTATATTTAGTATATACTCTATTTAGTACAATGATAAGTAATGAGTTAAGGTTTGTATAATAAATGTAATACCTTAGTGATGTAAATCCCTTTTTAAAATAAATATACAATATAAGTACAAACTGTACTGAGGGGGAAAAAGAAGCTTGGTACAGTCATGACCCGAAGCCTGTTCCAAAACACCCAGAAAGGTTGTGTCGTGAAGTGCTTAATGGCCGCCACTTTTGCCAAGTAGAATGGTTTGGAAGATTTGCTACTATTGGGATGGCCTACAAAGACCTGAGCAGGAAAGGGTGTTATGCAGCCTGTAGCCCAGGAAACAACTAGAAGTCATGGGCGATTACAGTGAGCACACACAGTCCTTTGTCTGAGGCCCTTCATATTGGGGTAAAAACACAACTTCCTGATTGTTCTCCCTAGAGAGTCGGGATGTATCTGGATTGGCCTGCAGGCACTTTGTCCTTCTATGACATCATACATGGCAATGCTAAACTCATTTATACTTTTTATGCTAAGTTTACCGAGCCACTCTATTTGGTCTTCAGCATCACTGATGGGATACGCCTGCTGCCCCCAAACCCTGGCCCAGTCTGCTGGCATGATCATGACCCCTGGGACATGTTCAGAGGGATGAAGGACTGCAAAGGCTTCAATGGGTCAAAGGCAGACTAAACTATGACCATGAACGAAGTAATTGGACATACTTTGCTGGTAATGGGATTCCTACTGTTTTTTATGGGTCAGCAAGAGATTTTAAAGGGTCAGTGTGACAGTGCATCAAGACTTAGAGCCTTGTTTTTCTGTTTGTTGTTTTTGTGTGCTGTTTGGGGAAGTGAATGAGAATATTGTGATGACCCTACAATCCTCAGATTCCATAAAGATTTGACTGCACCCAGAGTGTCTGTGCTTAGATGATATTTTAGATCAATTATTTAATCATTCAATTTAAACTCAAGTTGAAATTGATGCCACAATGAGAAAGGCTGTCTTTTGGTATTGGCCCCAAATCAGGCTCATTATTTATATATATTTATATATATTTATATATATACAGTGGGTACGGAAAGTATTCAGACCCATTTCAATTTTTCACTTTTTTTCATATTGCAGCCATTTGCTAAAATCATTTAAATAAATTCTTTCCCCTCATTAATGTACACACAGCACTCCATATTGACAGACAAAAAAAAGAATTTTTGAAATTGTTGCAGATTTATTAAAAAAG
>JBBPDA010107896.1:0-11128 GCA_037974385.1 Arnoldichthys spilopterus | reverse complement strand
ATGATTTTAGCAAATGGCTGCAATATGACAGAGTGAAAAATTGAAGGGGGTCTGAATACTTTCCGTACCCACTGTATTTGCCACTCCTCTACATAGGTAGTAGCTTCCATCACAGCACAGGTGTTAGTACAACATATTAATTACTTAAATTAATTAAATACACACAAAAACAAAATATTCAAGCAAAAACATACATGTATATACTTATACATATATATGTCACTCCTCTACATAGGTAGTAGCTTCTTTCACAGCACAGTGGTGTTAGTACAACATACTAATTACTACATTAAAACAGATTTATATTATTATTGCAGCGATCTTGAAAATAGCATGCATAACACACACCATTATGTTAGTCCGACATGTGTCACAGTTTAAAAACAGAGGCAAAAACACAAATAGGGCACAGTGTTTATGAATTGTCTTAATGCGAAGGGAACATTTTAGTAAGAGGTTATTCAATGTGTTAAAAGACAGATTTTAAAAGCTTGTGTTACTGGTAACATGCTTGTGAATGTTAGAGGGCAACATATACAATAAAACTGCAACCCTTTAAGTACAGCAAACTGTGCTCAAAGCATATTGGTTATAATGTAGCTATAGCATGTAACTAATATATAAAACAAGATTGAAAAAAAATCAATCAAACAAAACACTATGTTTCCACTATGATGGTAGTGGAAGTTGGCATTGGGTAATATCATAGGCAGCACACAAAGGGTTACAGAGATACTGCAAGTAGGAGAACCTATTCAACCTTTAATTCCTGGAAAATCATTTCCTGGATGTTCCTCTAATACCGCAAAAAAAGGAAAAAAATAGTTCATTAAAAAAGAGAAGCATTTAATCATTAAGTTAATCTCACATACAGTTTAGCAAAATTCCATTTATTCAATGTTTATTACTAGATTATACAATCAGAATCAACATAAGGGTGTTGCCCACAAAGCTAGGCAATATGACATGATATTCTCATCATTACTGTTATAATAAAAATTAAAATTAATGTGTCACAATACAGCTACATGGACCGTTGAAAGAACTATGATATAGTAACTGCAGATATTACACAGTGAAAAGAGGCTGATGGGATGTCAGCTCATTATGCCTATTTATTACATTTTAATGTACCAATAGTTCCTTCTTAAAAAATTTTTTTTTAAATATAAACAAAAAAAGATTCTCATTTCTTTTTTTAAATGTGGAACTACTGTTTTGCTTAGTTTATTCCCTGCCAGCTTTTATATATAACCTCTAAAAACTATATCTTGTGATTCATATTGTGTATGCAAGTATTGTGATGTTTGAGCTGCATGCAGCAGTTCTTACCTTCCACTTCACCACCAGATGACGCTATTTTAGTCAGATTCAAGTATGTGGTGCCAATGGCATCATTCCTTGACATGCGATCCCTAAAGAACAGGGGGAGGGATTGAAAAACATTAAGTCTTAAATATGTCAACATGTGGAACAGCCATAGTGCAGCCTCTGTATCTCTTCAGATTTTCCATAGTTCTCTCAGTGGACTCTGGCAGGCTATAGCAGAGGAATGCTCTGTGGTAGAGGGAGGGACAGCAGTGCAGTGACTCATACAGCCTGCTGGGATCCACCCAGCTCAAACACTGACCACGGCCGGCTCAAACTGCACCATTAAGCAACCCCTAAGGATTAGTTTTTGACAGAATCTTAAAGAAAGATTACACTGAAATTCAACTTGTCTTTAACATCCCCTCAAAGGCACCTGTCCAGCATGCTCTTCTTGTTTTAACAGAACCTTGTGTCTCCAGAATGGTAAGATTATAGGAGATGAAGAAATTATTCTAAACTTTTTTGAATGTTATTGTTAAAAGATCTTTTGAACAATTTTAGACCAGTTCTTTTTGGGAATTTAAGAAGTAATTTAAGCAAATTTTAAGTAATTTAAGCTTTTACATTTTAATTAAGATAATTTAAAAAAAGAAGTACTAGTTTCTAATTTGACACTGTTAATGATGTGTTAAGTAACTCACCAATCAAATACAGTCAGTTTGATCCGTTCACACATGGATGGAAACTAAGGAAAGGGAAAAATATTGGGGTAAAGTTATTCATGTTAACAGAAGCTTTGTTTAGCAAAGTCACTTAATTGTCAAGTCAAGAAGATTTTTATTTTCCATTTCAACCATATACAGTTTACACATTACACAGTAAAACAAAACAAAACAATACAATGTTCCTCCAAGACCACGGTGCTACATGAAGGACCACAAAAACTACACAACTGACAACATAAAGTGGATTGTGAACAGAACAGTGCAAAGACAGACATGTAAAAACAAAGACAGTACAGCAGCAACCAGAGCACAGTTATGGATCTACCAGGTGCAAAGTAGCAGGAAGTACAAAGATGCAAAGATGCATAATTGGTGGGTTTTTTTGAGGACTAAGCTTAATCCCTGTCCAGGGAAACCACCCCAAAATTACCTTAACTTGAAGATTAAGTAACTGGTTCCATTCAGGGTTTGCATTCTTTTCAATAATGCCTGTGCATAGCTAAAGTGAGTGAAAGATAAAAAAGATAAATGAAACATACAAAACATGTGCAACAACTCTCATGTGCAAAACTGTCACTGAGATGGATGAATACCTTCTTGCCAGCAAACCAAGCTTCAATAAACGGATCCACAAGATTCTTTTTATCACCTGTCCCACCAAATGCTGACTTCAGAGACTGGGCGATGGAGTCATCCACTGGAAGAAGGTTTTTTGCATTATGTCATGAAATACTTAAGAAATGAAGAGAGTCATCAGTAAACTATGAGGGTTGAAAGGCCCAAAGGTAAACTCCAATCCCACCCTCATCCAAAGATGACCTAGGCATAGCCAATACTGATATAGAAGCAGGGCTTTTGTGAAAATTGAGAATGACTGACATACTTTGGGGCATATCCTCAGCACGGAACACTTTTAGCTGCAGGGTGACCCATCTCAGTGTCACTCCAGCTGGCATCAGAAGATTACTCTCCACATCATCACCATCAGTGTCTTCACTTTTCTCCACCTGTCCAAACAGGGAAAAATGTTGTTTAGGATGTTAATATAACTACAAAAGCTAATAGGGAAGTTATATGACCTATCCATTACATATGTTCCATGTTTTTATTTTCATTTGTCAGCATTGAAACATCAAATCAAAAGTACCAGCTCAACAGGTAGAGAATTTAATCTTAATGTCTTGAATAGCTATGTAATTAGTCATGCTACTATAATTCTACTGCACTGGAAAAGGACAAGAAGGATCATCATTTAGTAACTACATAGAAAATAAAGCAAATGTTTTGTGTGTGATTGTGATTTCATAATAAGGTTAACAGAACTGGCTGACACAACTAGACAAACAGTACCGGAGGATGGTCCCCTGTCCCCAAAATGAACATGCTGACTTTGAGATAGCCCTTTGCTCCAGAGCTCGAGTCGTCAGGGTCATTCAGGAGTAGCCACTTCCTCATGATGCAGTGAGCTGTAGTAAAAAAGCAAAAAAAAGACCACATTTTTAATTAAGGAACACATGCAAATCATGTTCTAACTGTAGAATATAATTGCAACATACCTGGCTCATCATAGATGTAGCCAAGGTCAATCTGAGAAAACATGTAAGGCAGCCACTTTAGAATACATATCGCAAACCAGTAGTGTGTTATCTCTTTTTAAATGAATAAATCCAGGAACATGGACTATACAGACGGATGGCAGACTGGAATACCTTAAATTCCCCAATGAGGCTGTCAGCCCTGAGGGATGAGGAGTTATACAACTGCATAGAGAGAGATAGAGAAGGGCCCTTAACATCACATACCTTCCCGTTCTTCACAAAATCTATATATAAAAAAACTATGTAGAATATTTACATATCTGAATATTGAATAGATTCATACAAACTCAAAATGTTAGCTAATTTTTTTTTGTTTTAAAATTTATCATGGTATATGTAGTTCCCAAAGACATTAGAATGGTCCGTCAACAGTGTGACCAAAAAGGTTGAATTTGTATTTACCCTTATACTAATTTGTTGATCGAAGAGATCTGAGGGAAGCATGTTGACATTGTAAAAGAAAACCTGAAAAAGTAAGAACAAAAGTATTCAGAAATCAGCCTTGTAGACTAGCATAGACTGATTTAAGGGGCTACGTTCTGTTTTTTGTTGAGTTTTGTATACCAAGAAAGTCATAATTCATTTTAACATTTTGACTATCCATATAAACTGTCTGTTTTTCTTACTAGAACATTACATTTTATATAAATAATTACAAATAAATAAATAAATTACAAAAATGGAATATAATTTATAAACAAGAATAAAGATAAAAAATAATACAAATAAAGTAAATATAAATCTGGATATAGACCATCAGTTAAGTAATAAAAGCATCACAAAAAAACATACTACTTTGCCTTTAAGACTGATATATGCCTTACCTGACTCTTTCAAAAAGCAGTCATGGCTGAAATGCAAAGTGTTATGTTTGGACTGATGAAAATAAAGCCCCTTTCACACATTTTAAACAGGAGTTTATACAGGAAAAATTGTGTGCATTCCAGTCATTTAGGACTGCAGGGTCAAATGACTCAAAACTCATGCAGTATCAGTAAAAATATGCTGATAATATACTGGGCTTTCAATGTAAGCTATGACTGCTACAGACTGTCAGCAGTAGCTATACTTCTTTTGTATGCATACAGTGATGCTGAACTGTTCAGAAAACACTTGTGAACTTGTGAATAAATGTTTGTACCTCATTGAAGAATGGGTTATTTCCTCTTTTGATGCGAGTTCTATGAGTGTCTCCACACACGTGAACTTTGACAACAGGTTTAATGTTGTTTCCTGATAACTGGCGACCCTCTATGACCCGGACCCGGATCTTGATTGTGAGGAAATTGTACATATTACAGCAAACATAATAAAGACAATGCCTCAGATCTGCCTAAAATTCAGTCTCAAAGATGTAAAATTGCTAATAAAAAGTGTAAGTCAGGAGTGTCCAATTTTTTTCCTTTTGCATGCATAGTTGTACCCACCATAGAGGTCACCATATCTGGTGTGTTTATATTTTATCTTTAAGTTGTGTAAAATAAGATCAGTGAAATAATTCCCTAATAATTTGTCACATGTCATCATTTTACAATGGGGGGAATTAATGATCTTTTCATTAAAACAAAATCTTCACTCATCGTATTGGTTCTTTGATTATGTCAGCAAACCAAACCAGACAGTCAGCTGAACCAACTGAAGTGTGGTACAGGTACATGGAGATATGGCACTGGGATATGGTCAACACAAGTGTTGATTGTTTTCTTTGTCAGTTAAATAAAGGTTCAATGTAATTTACAAATTGCATATTTTAAAACTTTTCTGGAAAAGGGGTTTGTAAAATTCTTGTACTATTATCTAAAAATCCATATTCCACTATTGTACAAGATGTTCCACCAGCAACATTGGTGCACTAAGCATATTTTTATTAACAGTGATTCAAAATAATAAATGAGTAAATAATGAATAAATGACATATATAAATAAGTCTTTTCTGATTACATTCCTTGAATGTAAGGTCAAAATATATAACCCTAATGCTTATGAATCATGTGAAGACCCCTGTACCTGGAAGTCTTGAGGTTTATTGGATAAAGGCCGCTGCTGTTTACTTGGCCTCCACTGGAGTCTCTGGTTTTGCTGAGTGGATGGTAGTGCAACCCCTGTATCTGCAACATCATCTCCTCCATCAACACCACCTGCTAAAATCATTAACAGTATAAATTATAAAGTACACATTTGGCCTAACACAATCTTAAAATTTCAGCTGGCCATTCATTGCCAAACAAGTGAACATGACTAACAGGTGAATTATCTTTTTATCATTTAAGGTCACTAGCCTAAATTATTAACCTCAGTTATCTTGTTTGTTAGTTAGCTTATTACCAAACCCTAGGTTATACTGATAAATGATATAATGCACTGTTCTGTGTACATATACAAAATCTACAGTTACATCATGCACAAGTCAAGATAAGCTTATGCCATGATGATGTGAAAATATAAGCAAGAAAACTCTTTACAACTGCTAGACTCATGCTAATAGTGTTAGAGATGCATAACTAAAGCAAACTTAAACTCTTTAAAGTTATCATTCTAAAAAAAGAGTAAATCAACTTTGATTTACATTTTGGTGCACTTATTTGTCATATAATAGTATGCTAGCAGGTATTTCTAACTACCTGAACCAAGAGCAATGAATTTTCTTTCTCACGTGCACTGCTGGTGTATATCTGAATGATAAATAAATCAAAGGTCTATCTATCTAAAAGCTATATATCTAAAACAGCACTAAACTTTCTAAAGTAAACTAAATTTTCAATTTGGTCCAAGACCTAAACTGTGACATTGTCTGCAAATGATATGTTCATCAGTAGTGTGTATTTTGCATTTAGACAGTAAAAATCCCCAGGATTTTGTGCTGATTTCCTGGGTTTCCTAACATACTTAAATCGTCTGAGGTATCCAGGCAGTTAGAGCAAAATCCTGGGGAGAGTTTTTACATACGGAGTCTAAACTACTCACCTGTTAAAGTGATAGGTGGTCTGAACTACTTAAAGAATGGTCTAGAAAAACTAGAAATTAATGGAAACATGTACGACAGCATTCCACTGAGGATTAAAGCTGTCCTAGACACAAAAAGTTGCCCAGCTCCTACTTAAATATCAGCATATTGCTTCATGTTCTACTTCTATATCACCTACACAAAAAGACAAACAGAGCTCGTTTCGATACAGAATGAAAGCATGTGTACCCTGCATACCTGTGTTCGCTGCACCACTGCCATCCTGCTGATCATTTGGGTTTGGAGGAGCATTTGCTGGTGGTTCATATCCAATAACAAGATCAATAGTGCCCTACAAGCAGTGCAAGAGAGAGGTTTGGAATAATAATACAACTACAAAAATAAAACATTAAATTATATGGAACCTTCATGAAATCTTAATTGGTTGCAAGGATTTTCCCCAAGTGAAAACGATTACAATTCCTGAATCACTAGTGGCTTACAAGTAGCAGAATTAAAAACATTTTGAAAAAATCATATTTACAAAATATCCATATATACCAGATGTATCACATCAGATAAGATGTTTTTAGTTAAGCCTAGAGCTGCAACACTAACATTGCTAAGAAGCACTATAATCAATAGTTACCCAAATCTTTCTGGCTACACAGCCCGAAAAACTCTCTACCCTCTTAAACAACATTCAGCTCTTCATTAAGACTCATGTATGTGGTTTAGGACACAGTACGACTTACTGTTAGCAATAATAATAAACAAAACTGAACTTTATGTAAGGAATGTCACTCAAGATCAGCACCTTAACTGTCTTTCTAAAACTGCTACTTGCAACAATCAGCTATACTGTGAAGTGTCCTAAACTTCATCCACAAGTCTGCTCAAACTGGCAAAGACTTGGATGAGGTTTAAAGTGTTGAGAGAATTTTTGAGTTGTGAAAAGATTGTGTGATTACTGAAGTCTAATGTTTGTTAGCAACATTAGCCTCTTGGTTCAAAATTTGAACTCCAAACATGTCTTTGCTAATTCATACGTTTTCAAAATGTAAAATATAAAAAACACTCTCTTAGAATAAGAGGATAAAAAGACTTACCCCAATATTCTGGCCACTTTCATTGACTAAAGGCAAGTTTTTTGAAAGGAGTGACTTCAATTGTCCGCTTGATAGATCTTTCAAATAGACTTTTGTTGAGCCAATTAACCTGTAAAAGATAAAAACAAGTTTTATGCAATGCTTTAACCTGTTATAAAACTTTGAGCCGCCTGGGCAATTCAATGGGGAAATGCTGAGAAAACTGAAAAACATATTCAGTAACATAAAAACACTACTTTGATACACCTTGGCATTTATGAGCCAGAGTTGCATGATAAACCAAGGTCAAGTTTTAACCAACACAGTTTAATGAGGTAGAGTGGGAACACATATAGTAGTCTGCTAAAAGCCCTGGACATGAAGGGTAAAGGAAACAGCTGAGATTTGTCTCTCAGCAGTGAAATGTTAGTGTGTTGATAATTTCCAGAGAAAAACCTCTGTGTTCTTTGTGAGATCACTTGTATGTCAGCCTAAATGGAAACCTCCCAATGCAAATACACTCATCCAGCTCACCGAAGCTGCAGCCCACGTCAGTGCCCTCATCCAGGACTATTTTCAAAGCACTCCCTCAACCACTAGTCACTGTATTTACAGTAGAAAATTCTGTGTGTAGACTGGGAGGGTTTAAGCAGCATACATTGTGCTACTCTAACCACACACCCAATAAATACTGACAGGTTGAGTTGCTCTAAGCACACATTTTAATTAATTGTTGGTCTAGTTTGATCTAATATTTATTCAGTGCCATAAGAATATGTTTTCTAAAGCATAGTGGTACAGCGATCAGAAGCTACATACCTGGAACTAAAGACTTGCTGCTGTTGGACTGCAGCCCAGGTGGGCGACAATGGAGAGCTGCACTTTTCCTTAACACTGCTCTTGCATGCTTTAGAAAGGCACTTAAAAGAAATACTCTAGTCTTTTTCAGTTAAATCACTATCTGCAAGAACTTTTCCCCTAAAGCCAATGACAGATCAAAATACTGAACACTTTCATAAAAGTATTGTTCTTAATTTTAAAAACGTTTATCTGAGCTGTTTTTCAGTTTTTCTGAAGTTTTCAGAAAGATATATAAATATCAGGCTGAAATTTACTGTGATACTCCATCACACTTCACTCCAGAAAAACAGAAACATTGGGTAACTTGTCTTAAAGGCTCATTGGCACTGAACGCCTTTGTGCTTCTACTGTTGTAACACACATGACTGATATTTTTAACCCATTGTCAAGCCCTTGAATAAGATGTGCTAATGGAAAGACAACATAAAAGTGAAACACTGTACTGTATGTCACAGATGTTATGACCATGAAATATGGACTGGATACTGGAATAAATCGAGTTTTTCTATGGAAAAATTCTGCCAATTGCACTGGTATGCCAGAGTATAATAATTCTGCCCGAATCATAGCCTGGCCTTAGCAACCACTGATCCGTGTTAATGTTAGCAAAAGTCCTGACTGCACCCTCAAACACAAACACTTCATATCATTAAATTTCCTTGTTGCGTATTCATGGTTAAGGCATGTATCCTGAGGCAATTCCTGGTAGGCTTCTCTGTCAGGCACCTAGTCACTGACTCTTAAGGATACCAGCAGACTTTCTGGGAGCAGGAGAATTAGAGCACCCCTTTTAACTACTCACCTAACCAACTGCTTTACTTATCTTAATCAGACTTATAAAGTGAACAAAGCAACATTTCAAACATACTTAGCAGATGCACTTATACAGAGCAATTTAAACAGCAGGTTAATTTTGCATTTAAAGTCTTTGCTATTTTTGAAGCAGTAGGGGAATTAAACCTTGTGTGAGGCAACTGTGTGTTATCCATCATGCTATCCAGTCAAAAATTGCAAAAATGCACCAATTACAAAAGAATCACTAACTTGTCTTTTTTCAGTACTAAATACTATTTTTAACATTATAAATTCTGTTCCATTTATGTACCATATTAGCCATTTCAGTTAAAGTGAAATTTGCAACATGTAAGAACATAAATGTAGATTTCAGCCAGAAATGGTTGCCAACTTACAAAACTCCCTTTTCATTTATAGTATCTGGCAGATGCTCTTATCCAGAGCAACGTACATGGTTGTTAGACTCATTGTAACCGATCAGGCTTAGATTAGGAGCTGCTAGTCAACCAAGCTCCTACCAGAGCGGACATTAATCTTTACACAGAAAGGACACAAGGGTTAATATGCCACTTTATTAGTTAACTTGTTGCCATGTGATTGACTGATTTACTATTTGTGTCAACAAGCAATTGAACAACTCAATGCATTTAGGTATCCAGATGGGGTGAAAACAAGTTGCTGAAGATTAACCAGCATCAGAATGTTGAAAAAAGTGATTTAAATTACTTTAAACATGGCATAGTTGTTGGTGCCAGAAGGGCTGGTCTGAGTATTTCAGAAACTGCTGATCTACTGGTATTTTCACACACAACCATCTCTTTTATTTACAGAGAATGGTGTAAAAAAGAGAAAATATCCAGTGTCAGTTGTGTTGATGAAAATGCCTTGTTAGTGTGAAAGGTCAGAGGAAAATGAGCAGACTGGTTTGAGATGATAGAAAAGCAACAGTAGCTCAAATAACCACTAGTTATAACCAAGGTATGCAGAATACAATTTCTGAACACACAACACATCGAACCTTGAAGCAAATGGGCTACAGCAGCAGAAGACCACACAGGGTGCCACTCCTGTCAGCAAAGAGCAGAAAACTGAGGCTACAGTTTGCACAGGCTTACCAAAATTTCACAATACAAGATTGGAAAAAATTTTGCCTGGTCTGAGGAGTCTCGATTTCAGCTGCGACATTCATATGGTAGGATTTGGTGTAAACATAATGAAAGCATGGATCCATCCTGCCTCGTGTCAACAGTTCAGCCTGGTGGTGGTAGTGTAATGGTGTAAGAACATTTTCTTGGCACACTTAGGAATCTTAGTACCAACTGAGCATTGTTTAAATGCCACAGCCTGCCTGAGTATTGCTTCTGACCATATCCATTTCCTTTATGACCACAGTGTTTTTGAAAATTGTACCAGGTCACAAAGCTCACACCATCTCAAACATGTTGAGTTCACTGTACTCCAATGGCCTCCACAGTCACCAGATCTCAATCCAATAGAGCACCTTTGGGATGTCAATACGGGCCAAAAGCTCTGATGAATGTTTCCAACACTTTGTTGAATCTATGCCATGAAGAATTAAGGCAGTTCTAAAGGCAAAAGGGGGTCCAAACCGGTACTAGCAAAGTGCATCTAATAAAGTGGCTGGTGAATGTATATGTACTGAGCTGTTTAAAATCTAAAGCAGATTTTAAAAACAAACCAAGTTCAAGTTCAGTTCAAGTTTATTGTCATGAAACATCATTACCAGCAATGAAATTCTTGGACTCGGAGCCTCCTCAGAGATTGCACACAAATATTACTTAAATA
>JBBPDA010107875.1:0-11129 GCA_037974385.1 Arnoldichthys spilopterus | reverse complement strand
ATGGGTTAAATGCAGAGGTTGCATTTCGTTGTGGTGCTTGAGGGTGTTCACAATGACAAATAGTCACTTTCACTCATTGCGCTGAAGGTTGCTGGTTCAAGTCCCGGCTCGGGCACTACTGAGGTACCTTTGAGCAAGGTACCATCCTGCTACACTGCTCCATGTCTTGGAAGTCGCTTTGGATAAATGAATAAATGTAAATGTAAATGTAAATATCGCCCCAGCCCCCACAGTTGGGCATGAGTACTAACGGTTATGCACCAGGCATCCTTTACAGGAGAGTTCAGCAACCTGTTTCGTTTCGTTCAGTGACACGAGGCTTAACAAGCATATGTTTATTAGGAGGGTTGAGTCATTTACACCGCCTTTTATCATATTCCACATTCTCAATTTTGACTACTTATTTCTGGTGGGTGGTCTGTCACCAGCCAATTTGCTGTAATTGAACAAGAGTAATGGAATATATTACAGAGGGGAATGAGGCAAATATTTGCTCATGTCTGGATGTGCTTACGCCTAGCACACAGGCACCGCGGCCTCTACTGTGAAGCGCTCACGGCGGTGACCTCTATCGTAATGTGTGTACTTAACTCAAATGAAATAGTGCTTCAATTAGTTCAAGACTAATAATAGCCACGCCCTCCTATTTCTACCTCAATTCTATTGGATGAAAGCAGCATGTTACTCCTTAGAGAGAAAGTGACTATTTGTCATTGTGAACACACTTAAGCGCCACAACAAAATGGAACCTCTGCATTTAACCCATCACATGTGCACGTGGAGCAGCGGGCAGCTACCAACAGCGCCCGGGGAGCAGTGTAGCGGGACGGTACTTTGCTCATGGGTTCCTCAGTGGTGCCCAGGCCGGAACTTGAACCTGAGACCTTCGGTTCATAAGGGCAAGGTCCTAACCACTAGGCCACCACTGGCCTATGGACTGCGTTGGCCAAGAATCGAATTTGGGTCAACTGCTTGGAAAGCAGCTATGCTAACCGCCGTACCAACAATGCACACAACATATCCTTATGGCTTTTAAACCCAGATCGGTGTAGGGTGCTATTTTTTTTTTTTTTAATCTACAGCAAATATAAGAAAAAAGTGATCACACTGTGACCAAATACTCGTTTCGTTGAACTTTGAACATCATGAGACACCGCACTTTGCAACCACAATGTCACAAAGACATACAAGGGTTAGAGTGTGAGAGAAAAGTGCTAGTGGTACAGACGAGAAGATTTTACCAATGACTATAATGTTCAATGAAAGACTTTAGAATAAGAATTTAATAGCAAACATTTTCCAAACAGGAGCATGTAATTGAAAGGCACATAAGGCAGATGTGAGCTAGCTAGCTGTTAGCAAGTGCAAAGCGAGGTTCATGAAGAGCTTCACATGTCAAATGCATATAACAATACCACAATGAGGCTTTTAAACAACCTCTTTATTCAAGCAACTGATACAGTTCGCTGCAAACGTAGCTGTGCTTTTTTATGAGCGCTATCTGAACTGGTGCCTGTACGCGAGCAAAGCGTGATAAGACAAATTCTTTCATTTCCGTCAGACTTTCATGCCCCAGCAGGTGGTCTGGTTCAACACATGGCAGTATTAAAAATCATACGCATCACTGCGCTGCACGCAAAATGTATAGTGGAGCAAAGAAAACGTCTGCGATGGTTAGCCTCTCTCTTATTTCCATGGCCAGGAAATCAGAACATATTACACGACTCGACGACGCCTCGGACAAACAGAAACGCTTGTCAACGGGACAGATGCCAATCAGTCTAAATGAAGACACAGCCCCTTGAGCTAAACACATATGTCCAAAAATATTCACTCCTTTCATGCTAAGTTTCAAGCATTACCTAGCTAGTGGTATGAAGGCCCTTGATCTATGGGGTGATGGAGCTCCATCCAGTATCTCTGGCGTGAGTTGGAGTGCCGTTTGCACTCCCAAAGTATTTATCCAATCAGTTCCTGATCTCACTGATGTTCTTGTGGATCAAATCCTCAAAAATAATGTCAATGTGTAGCACAAGGCCTTTGTGGCATGGTGCATTGTTCTGGTGGAAGTAGCCATCAGAAAACACTGTGGTCATAAATGGGTGGACATGGTCAGCAACAATACTCAAGTAGGTCGTGGCATGTAAATGATGCTCAATTGGTACTAAGGGTCCCAAAGTGTGCTCCCCCACCACCACCACCTGTTGACAGAAGACAAGATGGATCCAGGTTTTTATGTTGTGTATGCCAAGGCGTTTTTCCAATTTTGTATTGTCCAATTCTGGTGAGCCTGTACAAATTGTGCTCTCAGTTTCCTGTTCTTAGCTGACAGGAATGGCACCCAGTGCGGTTCTGCTGCTATAGCCCATCTGCATCAAGGTGAAACATGTTGTGGTATTCTGCATACCTTGGCTTTTCTATCATCTTGAACCAGTCTGCTCATTCACCTCTGACATCATCCTTACAACTGCCGCTCACTGGATATTGTTTTGGAAAGTTGGCTAAAAATGGACCACAGATAAAGAACTAGAGGCTGACTAATGAACTGTGCAGCATCAGATGAACTATCATCAGTACATTTACTCCTACAAGGTGAATGAACAGATGAGATGCGTCTAATAATGTGGACAGTAAATGGAAAAAGGAACTTATTAAAACTCCAGCAGAACAGATGTGTGATATATACTCTGTACAGCACATACACATTAACCACCCAAATATAATACCTGCTCAGTGATGGTCCCGTGGTGGTCCTAACGCTAACATGCCACTGCCATGTCAGTATCACTATACTTAGTATGATCTACGGCGTAAGTAATAACTGTTCATTCGTGGTCCTGTGAAGGTTCTGATCATTTCTGAAGGGGGTAAATACAGCTAGGAAACGATAAAAACAAAAAAAAAGATTCACACTTTTTAACCTGAAGAGGGCAGCAGTTCACTTACAGGGTCATACCTATGTCAGGAGGTAGCACAAGAAAAAGAACAACGATGGTGGAAAGTTCCAAACAATAGGAAGTAGGAGCCTTTTCTTAAAACAAAGGAAAAGCAGTAACTAGCAAAGGTCACCTTTAACTACCTAAAAATCCTCATCAGAATGGTCAGTAGACAGTAAACGGTAGCGCTCACGCAGTAGCTGAAGTTCTAATAACCAAGACACTCCATCAGAACATGCAATGAGTTATCATTCCCCTTACAAAAAGCACTAAAGCTCACGTTACATGGCTAAACAATGGTAGAGGTTGATCCCCGTTGGTGCCACAGCCATCCATGATCAAGAGTGTATGGAATGGAAGGATGGCTCTCCCTCTCCCCACCCTAACATGCTTTTTTTTTTTTTTTTTTAAATGCAAATTAAGTAACAAAATATAAATAATAAATTACACACACACACACACACAAACTTTTATATACACACTTTACCACAAGTGAGGACATTTTTGTCCCCACAAAAGTATGAAAACAAACACACACACACACACACACACAATTATAATATATATAAATATATATATATATATGCACTTTTTCAAAGTGAGGATATTTTTGTCCCCACAAAAGTATGAAAACAAACACACACACACATTCTTACACACATTCTCCAGACCCCATCGCACACAGAGAGACCTCAGACCTCCTCCACACAAACAAATAAACAACCACTCTTATTCTGAAGCAGGGACATGACAGTTTGCTTGGCGGAGATGACAGCCCGCACGCAGTGAGAAGAAAAGAGTGAGAAACAGGAGTGTGACATGTGAGCAGCATACCTGACAGAGGGAGGCAACACACACACACACACACACACACACACACACACACACACATATGCAAACACACACCTCTGACTTACTGCTTTTATTTACTTTCACACAGCCCACAGTAAACGCTCCTGCACCGGCTCGTATCAAACGCTCCCTCGGCGCAAGGAAGAAAGAGGCCGACGATAAAAAGTGCAGAGCTAACCCGAGCTACAGCTGCACATCCCGACAAGCCACGCTGCGGCTCCTGACTGCCTCCAGTTCCAACCCCTGTACAGATGATCTGATTTGATCATGTCTACAGCGATGCCCTAGAGAGGCCACTGATTTGATGCCAGGTAAAGGAATCAGGCAGATATCATCAGAAAAGGCTGTAACAAATCCAGCCTGAAATGTCATGTTGCAGCAATGTTTTTCGTCCTGCGGAGCAGCAAAGTGCTGAGCAGTTCGAGCATCATGCTCGACTGTTGGGAGGTGGCTTCCTATAGTTCCAGAATACGAAGTGGGGGTCCAAATGAACCAGTGTGAATGAGGATGGACATCCCAGACACGGCCAACGATCGCACGTGTAGCTAACTGTTATCCCAGAGCCGGGACATTCGGACACCTTCACTTATAGTGTAGACGACAAGCTGGGTCAGTGTCCTGGGTAGGCAAAGTCCAAGGGCAGATGGAGACACGCCCATCATGATTCAGAAGATCATTTGTCCCCAGAGCCATTAGACTCTTTAACTCCTCCCATCAGGGGCGAGGAAAAGAGGAACTCAGGGTCTGATGATGCTTCTCATCTCCACGACGACCTCAGGAGCTCAAACTTAACTTAGCTACATTACACTCAGTTTGCACTACAGCTACTCACCTTATCTTACACACCACCGGTCACTTTATTATTACTGTTATTATCTGCACATACTGCACCTTTAGGAATATTCAGATTATGTAATTAAGGTTTTATAGCTAATAGTTTTATAGCTTATTGTTATATAGTTTTCTATATTCTGTATAGTTATTTATATTTTGTGCATTTTTTCTATTTTACATTTGATATTTTTCTGTATAGTACAGTTATTTGTTGCTGTGTATTATGTGTGTTTCCATTGTTTACATTTTTATGTATTTTATGCCTACTGGTACAGACATTGTCTTGGGGATCAATAAAGTATCAATCAATCAATCAATCAATCAATCAATCAATCAATCAATCAATCTATCTATCTATCTATCTATCTATCTATCTATCTATCTATCTATATATTCATCCATCCATCCATCCATCCATCCATCCATCCATCCGACCAGAGATTCCCCTTCTGACCCTTCGTACCGCCTAAGGTTTCGTCCTACAGCTTAGGGATATTTTCCCTGCCTCTGTCCTTTTGCTTGCTCATTACTGATTCGGACCTGAATTTTGTGACAGCGTCAGTAGTAATAAGTGCTACAGAAATAAAATTGATTTTTGATTCTTGACCTAAGTGACACAATATAAGGGACAGAAAGACACAACAGGATTTGTTCCAATTTCCCTAACAACAAGCTTTAAAATGTAAATAAAAAAGTGCCCCCAGTCCAGACAATGTAGTCCAGACTCTGGCCATAGTATAGCCATGCGTGTCTGAAAGTTTGGCCCTCGCTCTCACGCATGAGAAAGACATCAGCAGGGAAGCGGTAGGTAAGTGATGCCGTCTGCTGCAAAGCCAGTGATCACTCAGTGCCACGGCTGCTACCTGCTGTGTATTGTCCCTCTTTAGCGCAGGAAGCGGAACGTTATCTCCAGCGAGGCCTCTGAAGCCTGCCGTGATCACAAACACCTATAACAGGCTTTCCCCCAGGGGGCAGCGCGGCATGATGCGCCACTCCCTGCCCATTTCATCCCCTTTTTCGTGCGGTTCGATGATCAGTCTCATGCCTGCACCTGATCCCCGGAGCTGGGATATTCTGATGCCTCAACGTTCAGTATGTAGTCTAGACTACAAGCTGGGTCAGTGACCTGGGTAGGCAAAGTTAAAGGGCATCACTGGACCGAGCAACGCTTACCATGATGTTTTTAAGCGAAGTGCTACATTTTACTGTTGGGAGGCGGCTTCCTATAGTTCTGGAATACGAACTGACCATCCAGATGAACCAGTGTGAATGGGGAAGAACATTCCAGACACGGCCAACTATCACACACATGTAGCTAACTAGCTAACTATGCTAACTGTTAAACTGATTTCCGGAGCTGGAATGCTGCACCGGATGGAGCAGTGCTAACTGTGATGTTCTTCCTATGATTTTGGCATCAATAACTACTGATGATTATTTGGAAACGATCAGTTTCTAAAAGTCTTAAAACTATTTCAAAGTCTGAAGAAATTGTGTCTCAAAACTTACTCAAGGACATAGATTTGACACAAGCTGCTTGCTTCTGGGACATTTTGCGTACACTTGCTGGCTTTTAAACTCTTCATAATTTGCATTGTGAGAGTAGCTAACTAGCTAACTCTGCTAACCATCACGCTGGTTTATGCTGTCCAAAGTGAATGGCTAGACTTCTCCAATCTCATCCTGTGAGTATAAGGCATACATCGTTACCTTCCATGCAAAACTGCAGCACTCAGACCTTTTCTTTTTCTTTTTTAACCAAACTTATTGGGTTTTACAAAACCAACATAGCCCAAATAACATCTTTATCAGTCTTAATAATAAATTGTATAAAACCCAGCAAATTCCAATATAATGGAAAGAAATGTTTTTTTTTTAAATAAAAATTAATAAAAAATAAAAAAATAAATAATACAATTAAATTAGGAAAATAAACAAATGCATAAATAAAATACTATATATATATATATATATATATATAAATAATTTTTATTTTAAATTTATTTTTTTAAGCACAAACAACACAGTCAGTTTACCTTAGGATAGAGATGTCCATAACAGACTATCATAGAAACACAGAAGCTGACCAACACCCTCACCGCAATCAACCATATTTCACAAAACCTTTGAGTCCCTTCAATCAGGGAGGAGTGGAGATTCATCTTTTTAACCCAAAGCAGAAAAGAACCCCAAACTCTTACAAATTATTGGGGAACCCTAAAGTGACAATCTCACTCAGACCTTTTCTGCTTATATCCCAAGGAATGAATCAACAGCTATACTCACCTAGCTCTATTTTCACACAGCATATATGGATTATTACATTTATATTTATATTTATATAAATTTATATTTTTGCTTAAGGAATCTGAGGGAACATCAGTATTTGTAACACACATAGGACACATATGCAGAGTGACACATTCCCTTAGCCCCAAGTGAGAAAAGGGAAGGAAAATATATGTGACAGAGAGTGGCCTGAATTGGACAGAAAGGTCACTTTGAGGCACAGAGGCAGGGCAGGTCATGGGTCAGGAGCCTGTGAAAAGCAGCATATGCAGCCTACCCTGATAATGACGGGACAGAAAGACAGACACTGAGTCACTGGATCCCTCGCACAGAGAGCAGCACAGCCACAGGTGCCCGTTCCTGAGGGGGAACATCCATAATAAATAAGGCTGTGTGCCGTGGGGCCTTGGTCTCCCTCACAAGCCGGAATTCAGACCTGGAAGGGGGGCGGTGCAGAGGGGCACAGTGGCCCTCAGCTGCTGATTAACATCAGCAGGGTGGAGAGGAGAGCCGGTGGGGAGGGGGAAGTGAAACGGAGCCTGATGGAGGCTGCAGGAAGCAGCACGGGTGGAGGACAGAGAGAACGAAAAAAATTCCAATCTGACACAAGTGATGAAATGTGAGGGATAGAACAGGTTTTAATGTGTTATAATAATAATTATATTTATATACATATTATATGATATAGTGGTTATATTATGGATGATTATTGTTATGAATATTATTAATAATATTATTTTCCAAACTGCTTCTTCCATTTCAGGTGATGGGGAAGATGGAGCCAATCCCAGCTGACCCCGGGGCCAAGGTGGGGTTCACCCAGGGCAGCAGGCCCACCTATCACAGGGTAACACATAGACAATCACACACTCACACCCAATTTAGTATCCAGTCAACCTACTGCAAGCAAGAGGGAGGAAACCGGAGCACCCGGAGGAAACCCACACAGAAAGGCACCGGTGGCCGACGCGCGGTTCGAACCCAGGACCTTCTTGCTGTGAGTCGACAGTGCTAACCACTGCACCATTCAATCACTATTATATATACAGCAATTGAGCACAAAAGTGTGCAAATCACCATCACCAATCCATGTCAGCAGCTACTCTTCCTTTGCCCCTCAGCTCCACCATGCAACAACATGACTGAGGCTATTTTTTTAGATTTTGATGCACAAAATATTGTGAATATCAAACCACTGACTCAGTGCTATGCATCAAATCAAATCAAATCAAATCAAATCAAATCAAACCAAATCATGGGCTTGCTGGGGCATGGGCATGAGCTTCAGTGTCCATGCAGATTTTCTTCCAGCCATTTCCACAGACATCAGTGCTCAAAGTCCCTAAAGACAAGAAGTAGTGAGGGAACACACTTGGCATAGGTTCTCAAATCTAGACCTTGAATCCAGAATCCAGTCCTGGATTTTGCTATGACTCTAGGTGACCAATCAATTATATCAACAGTTCAGTAACTACTGGTGATTACAAAATCCAGGAGTGGAATACGGATTCGCGGTACCTCTGGCATAGGCAAGGATCAGGATCAGGGCCTGGGAACCTTTACTCACAGCCGACGGCAGGTTGGGTTTCGCTGCTGTAAAATCCGAGACACTAATAATGACTCACAACCCGTCAACAGGTTACATTTTTAACCCTTTAGTGACCTGGTCAGTTATTTGGTCGAGCACATTTTGAATCTGAACTTAACTCTAACCTGATTGCTCCATCTCTACCACTTGGTTTAGGTCAGTTGTGGAAAAAACAAGCCCAACAAAAACTGGATTTCGCTGCGTCTTAAATTAGCAGTAGAGTAGTTTCCTCACCGGCAGAAGGAGACATGCTGGTTCTGCAGGTGGTGCTTTATGGAAATTGTATGCATTTTTCAGAGACGTTAATGAATTTATTCATGTATTCAGAGTTTTATGATAAAAAGAAATCCCAACTGTTGGATAGAGGCCTGTCTTAAAAAAAAAAACAAAAAACAAAAAAAACAACAAAAAAAAAAACTATGGTGTTGTTTATACAAAAAAATTAAACATTATTTTATTTTTATTGACCCAAATAAATAGAAAATGCAGAGACATTTTTTTTTTCTTGGACATTAAGTAAAAGTGACTAATTGTCATTGTGAACACACTCAATCGCACACAAAGTGCGCCACGATGAAATGTGACCTCTGCATTTAACCCATCACACGTGCACACGTGGAGCAGCGGGCAGCTATCAACAGCGCCCGAGGACCAGTGTAGGTGGTCCTAACCACTAGGCCACCACTGCCCACTGGGGTTGGCGAATGTAAAGGGTTGGTAAAGGGTTAAATAACTGTTGTGATCGGGTCATGTTTAGTGTTGTGATGTAGTATTAAAAGATACTGATGTATAAAATCACAGATGGACACGTCCCTGTTACCCGGTAGAGGACAGTACCACATTATGTAGAGTGAACATATGACGACTCATCATACAGAATATTTACGCCCTGCAACATCATAACAACTCCTTTTTCCCCACACTTTACTTTTCTTCCTTACGTGCATCGTGTCATAGCAAACAATGGAAAGATCATTTATTTCAAGGAGGGAAAATTGACGTCTCATGTCTAATGAACCTAAGCTCGGCTTGTGCGCAATGGACCCAACACCATCAATGGTGTTTCCATGGCTTCCTGGGTATAAAGAGTCCTTTCACACCGGCTAAAGCACACCGCACTCTTAAACCCAAAGACCTGGTGAATATCCGTCTGATGTGAGTGATGATCTGAGATTGTGAACACAGCACAGCACACAGTGACACGACCAGTGACCCCTGCCTTTGACCCATCAGTGTAGGAGCAGTGGGCAGCTGACGTGGGCAGCACACGGCAGTGTTTGAGGACGGCACTTTGCTCATGGGCACCTCAGTGGTACTTGTACTCGTCTGGGATTTGAACCACCAACCTCCTCACCTGATCAGTATAGTTACGTGACTATTTGTCACTGTGAACACACTCAAGCACCACAAGGAAATGGGACCTCTGCATTTAGCCCATCACACGTGCACACGTGGAGCAGAAGCTGAGAGGCTCCATCCCAAGATGCAGCTGATGTTCAAAGCCCTTGAGACTGAAGTCTTCTCTTAGTGCCCCGAGCAGTTAAAGATAAAGTGCTGCCCTCGACCGCGGCTCTGCTTTAAACGACGCTGCAGCCTGTGGGTTGAAAGCAGGCAGCAGCAAAAACAAACCAGGGCTGATCAAAGTGCACTGGACTGCACATGTCCCTGTCCAGGTCAGGGCGAAGGTCAATATGGAGAACAAGGCCTGTTCTGAAAGGATAAGATATCCACAGTTACGTGTGGCAAAAATGGTGTGTGATGAGCCCTGACGTGCAGCAAAGGCCTGATTTAATTATTCCTCATGTTGTTGTTAAAGGGGGACGGTGTTCGGTCCAGTCCACAGTAACCACCTGGCTAATTTCAACAGCAGCCAGGATTACAAAATATTCAAAGTGAGAGTGGGTGGCGTCCATGCGCGCACTGCTTTCATCAGCCTCCTGCCTTCTCCTCGGCCTGTCGTTGCCATATAAAGGCTGAAAGCGCCGCTATCTGCAGCCGCTCCCAAACCTGGCCTAGAAAGTGAGCGTCCGTTTCTGCAGCTCTCTCTCCTCTCGCGGCCTGGCACAATACGTGCGTCTCTGCGCGGTGAAGAGCCCCTTTCGCTCCCCCGTCGGTCCGACCAACGCGGCTGAAAGATGCTGCAATGTGACGCGGCTCTGCGACAAAGACGCTACGAATGCGCTCTCCTCACCCCGGGCAAACTGCGCTTCCACAAAGAGCCTCACTTCTGAGCGCAAACCGCCGCAAATGGTGCTTCAGGTGCTCATCCTGACAAACTGCGATGGCTACACGTACGCAAAACTCATCTTTTGAGCGGCGGCTCAAAATAGTCTTTGTGAAGAAAAAATGTCCCTGTGAAACAATCAGCATTCTCTAGAGGTGACAAATCAGTAAGAATTAAAATCCTGATTTTGCCAAATAAATATGTAAATAAGTAAATAAATAAGAAAATAAATAAATAATTAAGAAAATAAATGTCAATAAATAAATAACTAAAAAAGTAAATAAGCAAATAAATAAACATATAAGTAAATCATTAAATAAATAAGTAAAAAATTCAGAGAGAGAGAGAGAGAGAGAGAGAGAGAGAGAGAGAGAGAGAGAGAGAGAGAGAGAGAGAGAGAGAGAGA
>JBBPDA010107795.1:0-11132 GCA_037974385.1 Arnoldichthys spilopterus | reverse complement strand
CCGGTTTCTGTAAAGCTGCTTTGTGACAACGTCAGTTGTAAAAAGCGATATACAAATAAACTTGACTTGACTTGACTCTTTACTGCCTCTCAGCTTTACAGGTTATTGGTGCATAAAGAACAACAACTGATCATCATGTCTGCTGAAAAGCCTCCTAACAGTGTTTGAGAAGTTTAAACTTAGCCTTGATAGTCATTTTTGTATGTCTTGAAAATTTGTATAAAGCTTATTTGTGTTCCAGGATTTGATGATCCTGTGATAACTGAAGTCAGATGATGATCACTATGGCACGGATGAGCCAGTGTGCCCTAAAACATGTGTTCATTTGTAGCTTTAGCAGTTTTTATTATTTAGTGTGGTTTCTAAGACTCGACCGGAGTGAGGATAAGTCACTGATGATCTGAGCAGAGCTGGGGGATCCTCAAGAGAGTCTGCTGCAAGGCTTCCCCAGCCTCCACACTGCTCTCTGTGACTAACGCAGTCCCCCTGGGTCATTTCTGGATCAGCAAGGGGTGAGACGAGGGAGTTTTGACACCAGCTGATTCATGAGCTAAACACAGCATGTATTACTGGCAGAGAACATGTGAGTTTGGGCCCTGGGCTAACTCCGTCTTGGAGCTCTGTACCCCTATCAGCACACACGCACATGTATGTTCCTTGGAATCCAATTTCTTTTACATAAGAGAATATTTAAGTGAACCAAAATAAAACAACTTAATTCAATAAGCCAAAAACAATGTCGTTTTACAGGCATTATGGAGTTAAAGATCTCTGTATCATGTAAGCATGAATTTTATTTGTTTTTGAAATAAAAGAGGTTGATGTGGTACATGAACACTGGTTTAGGACACAGTTTGTCTATTGTAAACTATAAAAATGAACAAAACATCACTGCTACAGGCAGCGATTTCAGACAACAAAAGGGTATTCACAAAGCAGTCATAAATTAGAGGACTGTGTCCTAAACCACATAAACAAATCTGTAGGACTTTAATGAAAATCTGGATGTGTTTTGAAAAGGTTGAGAAGTTTTGGTGCTGTATTTATACAGAAATAATTGGTGCAGTTTGAGAAACTACTAACTTGTGTTTGTTATCAGCATTAGCCTTTTAAACACCAGCACTAACCTAAAGTAGCAGAAGTTGTGCTCCAACCATGTCTTGGCACTAATCAGCAAAACAGGCAGCAGTCAACTAGTCAGCCATAACAACTGCCAAGAAATGGCAGAAGAAAAGAACAGAAATTTGTTTTTCTGCTTAAAATAGACCCCAGAGTCCTTGTGGAAGCATTGCATGAAAGGAAATTCACTCTACTGTTGTTAGACCATGCTGAAATATAGCTTGAAAGGGTATTGAGAACCACCATATCGAATAATACAGGTAGGATAACACTCCCTCCCGCCATCACTCAGCACAGTGCTAGCAAGCACAGACATCTTTAAGCTAAGAAAAAAAGAATTGAGAATTGAAGGGTGTTGAGCTGTTCAATGACACTGCATCATGTGACTTGGAAGAAGCACTTGCTGTCCTTAACTTCTAAAGTGTTGGTGATATCTTGTGACTGAGAAAGGGGAGAAAACTATATATGTTCCCCACCACCACCTCTAAAAACAAGTATATTCCAAATAAGCAAGTTACTAATAAAATTGATACCTATTAAATTCACCTAAACATGCAGTTTAGAACCATTTAACACACCATGGCCAACAGGAAAGAGACCTTGACTGTAAGGCGCACCCACAGAGATAACTGATAGATCTACTTAGAAGAGACCAATCAAGATGCTGTTTGATACTTTCTCACTATGTCTGTCACTTGATATCTGTTAAAAAATGAAACGAATAGCACTTTACAAGGTAAGTAAAGTGAAAGTTATTATTAGTCACAATGAACACCCTCAAGATCCACAACGAAATGCAACCTCTGCATTTAACCCATTACATGTGCACACGTGAAGCAGCGGGCAGCTATCAACAGCACCTGGGGAGCAGTGTAACAGGATGGTACCATTGCTCAAGGGTACCTCAGTGATGCCCAGGCCAGGACTTGAACCTGCAACCTTCAGGTCCCAGGGGCAATTCACTGCCCAAGTAGAATGCTCTTGCATTTTTGCTTTGTAGGTTGACTTATTTTTCTCTAGTTTGTCATGAATATGTAAGAAAACAAGTACATACAGTCAAGCTCTTGCTCAGAGGTAAACTGAAGAATGATATTAATGACTATTCTTAGTAAACTATGTTTTTTAATCTCACTCATCAGGATTCATCAAGATTCTGATGGCAGAAAGAATCTGGCAATGGAACACTGAGGCACAAGTGAACTACGGGAAAAAGGAAATATAATTACAATATAATAACTGCTTTAACCAGCAGAGTGCTCTCCAACATGAGAATAGTTACACCACCTCTGTCTGATTAATAAAGCCACATTAAGTATAATTACCACTAACAAGAACAGTAGAGATAAGAGTCATTGCATGTAATGCTTCCCCCTGGCTTTCAAAATGTAAAGCCACATTTACTCTCCAACAATAAAAAAATTTTGTCTACTGGCTACTCGAGGACAGTGGCTGAGGTGAAATTCAAAGCAGGTGAAGCTCCAGAAATCAGGTTTTTTTTGCTAAACATGAAGCCCAAAGTTCTTAAGTGGTGAGATACTACACAGAATAAAACCAATTCTACTGCAATCTGTGTGAAAACATACAGAAATAGAATCTCCTATACCAGACTGTGGGGATTTGGAGAACAGCCTGCTATCACAGGTAGGTGCTGTCTGACTAACTGCAACCTGAACTGCAATCTGTAATTTCAGCATTTCTACCTGGCTCTGGATCTGCGTTGTCCTCTGCAGGATGCCTATGAGTATTAACACCAGTGGCTCCCTTTTCTCCTCAACTATGACTTCCTTTCCAATGAAAAGAAGAAGAACTTTCATTAAAGGTCCTAAAGGAAATCTTCCAATAAGAACTGGCAGTGTACTATTGCTTCACAGGTATTTTGTTTCTGATCCATACTTACAATTGGATAAGGTGTTAGTTTTACCTTAGCCTTAAGCCTTTGTCCTGCCTTTGCTTTTGCTAGCTGTAGGTGATAGCTATAGCTGCTTTAGTTGCTAACCTACTGCCTCCTGTCTGCCTTGTTTAAGAAGTAGCCATAGCCTTTGCAATTGTTGTTGTATTGATTTTAGTTTCTCCTCAGATGGTTGTCATCTAGATGTTTCCTCAATAAACCCTGTAGTAGTTTCTAAACTTCTCATCAGTCTCATTTGTTTTAGAGTCACAGCGTTTGGCAGGGAAAGAAATTCTCAAAATGTGTGGTGATTTTAGCATGCAGTTTTTCCTTTTTCAGACATGCTCTGCAACCTTGAACCTTTCTAGACATTTCATGGAGGAGCTGTATGTGAGAATAAAAATGTCCAAATTAGTTGGCCGGGGCTTTAACAGAACCCTGCCAACCTCCTAAAGTCCATGTAATGTCTGATTGAGTCCATGTGTGAAAATAGCAGGTCATTGTCTATAGAAGTCACAGTGAGTGTGTTGGTGTGTTGATGATGTTTTCATGCCACTGGTCTGAATCTGGAAGAAAACAAACATTCAAGGGTGAAGAAGGTCATTTACACATATATGGAAATGTGTAATAGCAGAGACAAGAAGATTCAAAAACTTCTGTTGGTTAAGCGCCAATGTTGAAATTGTCTGACAAATTAAAGGAAAGACAAGAGGCTTGATTATACCTATCTAATCTGAAAACCAGCTTTGTGATTGCATTGTGTCCTGCTTCCTGTATGCTATATCCAATCACCACCTCTTGTATTTCCAGTATTTAAGAACATGTCTGACACACACAGTTTCTTTCTGTGTGCTACATGTGTGAAAGGGCAACTATGGATAAGGTCCGGGCCTGAATTAAAGCAAAAACTCTCCTGCAATGCATATCTTACACCTTAAAATACAAAAAGCATCTGCTGCCAGTACCTTGGAACAAGCTATGAACAAAAGATTTTTTTGTAACAATTAACAATACTCACATTAACCCAGCTGCATTGCAAATGTTCTTTGCATGAATCCTCTGATTAGTACAAAAATCACCCTCATGCCATGCATTAGACCAGATGTAAAACCATAAATCAGTCTTTACACATTTTATCAGCATTTACCACATTCAGTCCCAAGAATGTGCAATATTTAAACCACAGTCTCTGGGTTTTGCTAGTGCTGTTTGAGTATGTACTGTGTTCACTACTGTCAGTAGAGTCAGGTCCTCAGACCCACACTGACGTTCTTTCATTCAGGTTACAGTACTATAAGAGCTGGATTCATTTGATCAGAGGAGGTTGTGTAATGTAGTTAGTTTACCCCATATATTTACATGTTTTCAGTCCTGTGCCTCTTCCTTGTGGAAAACTCAAAAATTGGTTTACATGGACAATCTGTATGTACCTTTATTTCCCCATATTAGTACCAGAGGTCCGTGTAGTTTTGAAACTGAAGCCTGAAACTGACCCATACCACAACTTCAAGGTTCGACCTGACTGGGGCAAACTAGTAGATTACTCCAAATACCTGCTTGCTAACATAGGTGGATTTTTAAACACTTTTGAGTTGAGCAACAGAAAATGGCATACTGGGATAAACCAGTATTTTACATATGTGTAATACACTCATAAGGTTTATTTGCAGCATATTTTTGTGAAACTGTGAATAATATTTGGCAGAGAACAACAAATACCTTCCTCTGATCAACCATTCCACTCACTACTGCTGTACTTACTTGTAACAAGCAAGGGGAAAAATCTGCCAAGACTTTTCAACTAATGCAACACATCCCTCTCATCACCCATGGTTTCATTCAGGGGCACGTTCATCCACTCCTCAGGCTCCAGAGCTATTCCAAGCACAATGTTATGAGGAAAAGGGAGTGCAAAAGAAAGAGAGAGAGAGAGAGAGAGAGAGAAAGAGAGAAAGACAGAGAGACAGACAGCATGGGAGTGCTAGAGGATGCAAATGTATGAAATATACTACATTTTAAAAATCACACAGTAAGCCCAAGGCTAACACAAGTCTGTGAAAAATCAGGAGAAAACCTGACCCCATATTTTTCGTCAAGTCACAGCCCAGACAATCACATTAAGATTATGCAAATAACACAACACTTGATAACAATGACAACATAGTTCACGACATGAACAAGTCAGCTTAAACATAAATACTGTTACTGAGCTCCGTGATCAGTGAATGAATATATATAATATATTAAATATATTAATATATTATATATATTAAAAGCACTAAAAGAAAATGAGGGTATTACATGGTTAAAACACAGGTTTCAATATTTGAAAAGTGCTCTAAGACTGACAGCTGCTCTATTAGCTGATCAAAAAGCCATGATAAAAACTTTCTTAATGATTTCTAAAAGATGTAAACTGTCCAGCCAATTCAGGCCAAGCCAAGGCAAGTCGGATGCATTTTAGAGTGCATTTTAAACAGTCTCAAACACATTTTACATAATAATAACCTGAGGCAGGCAGACGGACTGACCCCGCCGGGGAATATAAATAGCTCTCTCATTGCCGGCTGCCTCTGAGGCTAGAGCCTGAAGGGCCTCATTTTGGCTTTCCTCGGACTGGAATAACACGGTAAACCTCAGAGATGAGGGGGAGGTGAGTGAGAGAGAGAGAGAGGGAGAAAGAGAGAGTGGCCTTTGCTTTAGTCATTTCAACAGTGATTGCCACTCACTGAGCTTTGTTACTGCTGACCTCACCGCCACAGCGGGTTTGTGACCACTTTAATTCAACTACATCTCAGTTGCCCTTTGTAACTTTAGTCAGCATCCGTGACAGGATCTAAAGTCTTTAATCTTTATATATCTACAGTTATCATAGTCATTTTGCCCTATCATTGCAACATAATATTTGAGCTTGTTTAAAACTTGAATGATAAAAAAATTCTCCATATTTTGTCATTTAATTTTTTTTTTCATAAACAGTGCTCTTGGTAACCCTTTATGTCTGTTCTACAAATATTTAACCGATGAAAAGTATTAATAAGAGCTTGTGACAAAATATCATAACTCTTCAAACAGCAGATCCTCTTAACTTCACTCTGCCTCCTTTTTAAAGAAGCACCGGTAGTGATGAGGCGATTTTATAAGGTAAATCATAAAATTCCTAAATGTTTGGCAAATTGAGTAAAGCTTTGATGTTAACATTTTGATTATAGAAAGAAAGTGCTCGCTTGATTGTTCACTACGTAATGGTCACTTATCACACCAGTGTGCTTTGCAATAATGTTATCAATTAAAAACATCTTTATAAACAAAGTTACCAAGTTTTTATGTAAGTGCTGTCTTTTTGGGTGGATGTATGAGCAGAGATATAAAAAGCCAATAACATTTTGTGTGCTACTAACAATGTGTGCATTTTTTTTAAATGACACTTAAAACTGTGAACAGTTGTTGCATTAATATTAGTATCTCTGCATCTGCTGACCCATGCTTAAAGGTTCACAATCTTATGGTCTTTGTGAGTCAAACAATCTAAAGTGAATCGATAATCATGTAATGCGAGGCACTTACCAGATCCATGCAGCTATTCTAATCAAAAATCATTTATAATGCACAGTGCAAGGCCTGCAGGCCTGTGCCTTCACACACTTGGCAATTGTCAACAAACTTTTGAGCTATTTCACTCACATTGTTCTGTGTGACATTTCTGCACAGTGGGTCCATTACCCTGCTGCCTGAGTAAAGCTTTCGTCAGTGTGATTTAGAGCACAGTCAGCTTCCACATGGTTTCTTTCAGTGGAGGGAACTTGTAGTATGGTCAAAGCTACACAGGTTTGGTAATCAAGCAAATGGGGCAGTCACTCATCTCATGACATCCCTGATGACTGTAAATGTTTATGATGTGTATTACAATTGAAAGAGTCAGAGGCACCAATTTTGCCTAGAAAATATACAGCCAACCTGATGTAAAAACCTCTGTGAAGCTGGGCCTACACTACATGAATTTTACCCTGATTTGCTCCTTTCACCTGATGCAGGTTTTCCAGGTTGAGAGCTTGATGGGAAGTGATGTAAGAAGAAAAAATAATGTTTCAGCCTCCAGACAGACATCCTGAGTGATTGGTGGCCTTGCGATATCTTCAAAAACACTTAATTTTTACAACTAAAAGCATTCACAAGTCTTGTAGTGTGCATGACAGAACAAGTGATTCCGGACAATTGGCAGACAGAAAACATAGGTGAAGGGACATATGTTTTTCAAGCTGCTTGTTGACTACTGACCAGTGTGCAAGATCATCTGTAACTTCAGGCTACAATTATTAGTATTTATTATTATTCCTTATCAATGTGAGGACAGTTGGGACAAGTGGGCAAAGTGTTTTACTAAAAAACAAGGATCTATCAAAGTCTGGACTTCAAAACATATGTCTGTGGGAATTTAAGATAAAATAAGAGAACCTATATTAGTACCACAAGTGGGAAATTTGCATTGTTACGGCAGTGCAAAAGGTAAGAGCAGTGATAAAGCAATAATTAAAAAATATATATATACACCACAAAAAGATAAAAAAAAGTAAACTTAAAAATATAAATTGACATGAGTGTACAAAAAGACAGAAGAATTACTGAATTAACAATAGAAATTTCTGAGGACCTCAGAAAAGGAGTTGTTGATGCTCATCAGATTGAAAAAGGCTTCAAAACCATAGCCAAAGAGTTTGGATTGCGCACTGTTGTTTTGAACATGCTGCTCTATATTTGCGGCTACTTGGCTCTGTAGCCACAAAGTTAAATTCTTAAATTTTAGCCTGTAACGATAATGTACCAGCACCAAAACTTTCACAACAATGGTAATAACTGAATGGTTAACCAATTAACTAATTAATGAAAGTTAGCTGACCTGAATTCCTGGCTTGCTTTTTTAGTGCTGCCTTACAAATAACCAGAGAAAAGAAAATACTGTCAAATTCAGCACCATTTGATCTAAGTTTTAACACATTAATTTAATTTGATATAAAATTACCATTCCAGAGCAAACAAACTAATTACAATGGACTCTCCCATCACCAAAACTGAAGGATGATGGAAGAGGACCAAAATACTGTATACTGTATAATAATGTCTTGCTCCTGTCATGATTTTGCATGGCCATACAGCACTGTGCTAATAGCTGCTAGCTACCTCCTAGCTAGTTTCTTGTGTTATGGTGGGGGTGACCAGCATTTAGGATTAATACCGCCACCTACTATGTTGTGCGTGTTAGTGTGAACTGCATAGTTACTGCCACAGAATTATTTACAATATTACATTATAGCCCTCCAGCCTGAATGACTACCGCCCGGTGGCCTTAACATCTCTAGTCATGAATGTGTTCGAGAGGCTTGTTAAAAACTTCATCTGCTCCTCCATCACTGGCTCCATCAACCCACTACAGTTTGTACACCGTACAAACAGATCTACAGAGGATGCCATTGCTCACGTCCTGCACACCACCCTCACCCTTTCAACACCATGGTTCCACTCAGACTGTTCAACAAGCTGAAGGACCTGGGACTGAATGGCCAACTGTGCAGGTGGGTCCTGGACATCCTCACAGGCAGACCCCAGGTGGTGAGAGTGGGCAGCTGTGTGTCCAGTTCTATCACCCTCAGCACTGGAGCTCCACAAGAATGCGTTTTAAGTCCATACATCTTCAAATGTGTAGCCACACACATCTCCAACACCATTGTTAATTTTGCTGATGACATGGTAGTGCTCGGCCTCATCTCTGATAATGATGAGTCGGCCGACAAAAGAGGTTGAAAACCTGGCAAAATGTTGCCAGGACAACAGCCTCCATCTGAACGTCAGCAAAACTAAAGAACTGACAGTGGACTACAGCAGGAAGCAACATTGCTCTTACACATCCCTCCTCATCAACGGTGTTCCAGTGGAGAGCGTGAGCCACTTTAGGTACTTGGGTGTTCAGCTCTCAGAAGACCTCACCTGGCACACACAGTCATGCTCCGGTCAAAAAAGGCCACCTAAGGCAGCTGACGAGATTTAGGGTCTCTCCAGTGATCCTACAAATCTTTTACACAGCTGCTGTTGAGAACATCCTAACGATGATTATCACAACTTGGTTTGGAAATTGCTCAGCTGAAGATCATAAAGCCTTGCAGAGAGTAATCAAAGCTGCAGAACGCTGTTGCAGATCTGTTTTACCCTCCCTTCAGGACATTTACACCAGGTGCTGCAGGACCAGAGCTGTCAAAATCATCAAGGACTCATCCCACCCCAGTAACTGTCTGTTCTGTCTACTAAACTCAGGCAAACGGTTCTGTAGCCTAATGACCAGAACAGAGAGACTCGAGAGGAGTTTCTACCCACAGGTCATAAGGCTCCTAAACCAGGACATGTCTCACATTCAGTCTCACTTGGATTATACATCTCACTCCACCACTGCATGGTAATCCTGGATAGGCAATTGTTATGCAAACAAAAATCAACACTGCATTGCAGTGACTTAAAAAACTGATCTACCTGCACATTGCCATTTGCACACCTGCCTGATCTATGCACTCTGCCACTTGCACATCTGCCTTATCTGCACTTTATATATTCTGGCATTTAAATGAATCACTTTGTGTACCATGTAAATTACATTTTACATTAATCTGTAAACTTCAAATTCATTGGTCTATATATATTGTTAATGATGTTTGTATATACTGTTTATACTGTTAATTCCTAGATTTATTATTAGTTTCCTATGTATTATTATACGTGTTTTACTGGTTTACATTTTGTAATTCATATTCTATTTCTTTTGTAATTTGTTTTACTTTAGGTTTAGGTTCTTAATTTCTTTTTTAAAGAAATTACATTTTGAAAAAATCCTGGGAATGATCAGGGTACATTTCACTACACGCTGTACTTGTATAACTATGTATGTGACAAATAAACCAATCTTGAATCTTGAATCTTGAATACAATATCTATATTAATAACACGCTATCAATATTCTATTTTTCAAATGTCACAGTTATTGTTATTGTGACACCCCTAGTTCCAGCATATTCCAATTTCTGAAACCAGAAATTTCTGAAATGGTGATGATATTATCATGGTTTTGGCATGTTTTGGTTCATCTGGCCCAGAACAGCCTGCCATCATTAATGGAACAATAAATTCTGAATTATACGAGCAAAATCTAAAGGAATATGTCAGGACATCTGTCCATGAACTAAATCTCCAGAGAAAGCGAGTCATGCAGCAAGCCAATGTCCCTAAGCGCACAAGTTGTTCTACCTAAGAATGATTAAAGAAGAATTAAGATATTGTTTGGAATAACCAAGCCAGAGTCCTGACCTTAAACAAATTAAAATGTTGTACATGGTCCTGAAACAAGCAGTATGTATGGAAACCCACCAACATCCAAGAGCTGAAGTTTTTCTGTACAGGGGAATGGGTTCAAATTCACCCAAGCTGATGTGCAGTTGCAGTTACTGCTGCACAAAAGGGTTACACCAGAAACTGACAGCAAAGGTTCTTATAAAACTTGTATTTGCCAGGCAGAAATATGTAATTTTGTCTCATTTTCCTCTATCAATGAATAACCTAGTATAATATTTTTGTCTCACTTGTTTAATTGGGTTCTCTTTTATGCTTCTAGGACTTTAGCTAATATTTATGCAGAAAAATAGAACATTCTAAAGGGTTCGCATATTTTTAAGCACCACTGTAAACTGAGTCAGTGTTCATACATACATGCATGTTATAAGTATGCAGACAGAAATAGGCAATCATGCTCATGCCTTCCATCTGCTTTATGGCTTGATCAAAGCATTCAGCTCAAACAGATGTCACACATTGGAAAAGGTCAGGTTCACAAACAGACACACACAAAACAAAAAGTTACTAAATGTCACCTCCTCACATAATGTCTCGTAACCTGTGAATCTGATTTGGTTTCCTGCCTGCTGATTTTTACAATAACGTTATCACATCACACACATCACACACACCCTCCCCACAAAAGAAATTGATCTCTTGTGCTCACTCTCTCTTTCTATCTCTCTCTCTCTCTTTCTCTCTCTCTCTCTCTCTCTCTCTCTCTCTCTCTCTCTCTCTCTCTCTCTCTCTCTCT
>JBBPDA010107775.1:0-11132 GCA_037974385.1 Arnoldichthys spilopterus | reverse complement strand
TTCAAAAGTAGTTTAAAATGAAAGAAAACACTCAGGTTAGCGAGTTAGCGCTCTCTCGCGACCCCCTGAAGTGCGCTCCGCCTGATGTGCACTACTGAGGGCCACTCGGTTGGCAATGGAGCATAAGACATAAGTGCCACTCCCTAACCTCACAGTTCCTGCCAGTCAAATTGAGCAATACCTCTTTGGAAACCTAAGGATCTTGCCAATTCGTTGAAACAGATGTCAGTCACACTGGTCTTACGAGCTCAGAGACAGTCGAGCCCAGAGTAGGTGTGTCCACGAAAGAGCTGAGCGTAAAACCCTGTAGGGTCGCTGGAATTCTGAGTTTTTGGATAATTTTCCAAGCTGCAAGATGGGATGTCTAAGCAAGGGGATTTTGGAACTTTATACAAAGTTTTGTGCGGGTAAGCTGTTATTAAATGCTGTTGCGGTTTACGACACATCAACTTCCGGTTTTTTGTTTTGATTGAGTGAGCAGCTGATTTTACGGCTCTATTGCTCTTTTATGTGGATAAAAACTGTGGATAATAAGCTGTTTCTGTGTTGGGATGTGACTTGTCTGTCATGTTGTTTGACCCGTCGCTGCACGGGGTGATGTTTATAACGATGTTACAATTCCGGTTGTGACGTGCCTGCAATGGCGCCACCTTGTTTATGTAAAAACACATTTTTACAGATTATTAAAGAATGAAAACACATAGAATCATCAAATTTGGTAGGCATTGTAGGAGTTCAGAGAATCAAGTAACGTTGAAGTTTTGGTGTTTTAACCAGTAGATTAATTACAGATCCTGATGTTTAAATGACAATTGTGTTTGGAACGGGGCCGTAACAACCACCAGGGGGCAGTACAAATAGGGTTAATGTAATTGGAACATGAGAGGAAATTTTTGTTTGTGCATGAAAACTGTGAAATGGAGGAACTGAACAGGCCATTGCACAGTGCACTTGAACATTGTTCACCACCTGTAGTTTTTGCCTTTTTGCAGGAGGGGGGGATGAGAAAAGCATGTGGGGGGCACACCAGATACCACTAGATGCTGGTCTTGCCCCATCAAAGGTGAGGGAAAATTACCTCTAGGAGTCCTGCCGCCTTTTGCTGCCAGGGGTGTAGCCCGGGCGGTGTTTGGCTGCAGCAGTGGCAAAAGACTGCCTGCCCCATGGCTTGGGGCTGGGAGGTCTGTTTTTAGACTGTTTGGAGGTAGGGGGGCAGCTCCATAGCCTGGGGTTTTGCTGCCCTGGGGGGCAAAGCTGGTCTTCTCACAAAGGGCTGGGCTCCGGGTCGTGAGGTGGGAGGGGGGCGAGGGTCTCCTGGGGAGACAGAAATCGAAAGCTTCTGTCTCATTTCCGCTATAGCAGAGCCGAACAATTCTTTTGGGTCCACTGGAGCATCCAGGAGGTCAACCTTCTCCTTATCGTTTAGGTTGGAGAGGTTAAGCCAAAGCGCTCTCTCGCCCACGACGGCGAGCCCCATGGTACGACCTCCGCTTTCAATGGTGCTGCGAGAAGTACGGAGATTGAGGTCGGTGGTGACATAAATCTCCTCCCATAGCGCAGGGTTGGGGGTGCCCAAATCTAGCTGCTTCCCCGTCTCCTCCAGCAGTTCCGCTTGGTAGGTTGAGAGAAGGTGGAGGTTGCATTAACCGGACGATTTGTACATTTTTTGGAACATAGAGGCGGTGAAGCGCTCTATTTTGCCAGGGAGCGAGAGTCCTGCCGAAGACCGCGCACTGCGCCTGTTAGGGTGGAGGTGGCGTGCCACTGACGGTTCCACAGTGGGCGGGGTCGAGAGCCCAAGCACCTCCATTCCCTTTATATCTAGGGAAGCGTAACCCTTCACGGGTACGCGGTGGGAGAAAGGCTTGTCCCAGAAACGCTTCATTTCTGCCACACATGCTGGGACTGCTGGCAAAAACTGTTTGCTAGCCTGGGCTTGAGCGTGGAGCCTTTTTCCATCAAACAGGTCTCTCTCGACTCCCGTGTTACTGTTAGGAGAGGGCCATGTGATGCTGAGCTTGGCCACCGCTCTCTTACACACCTCTGACAGACCAAAATGGCTATCAACGAGTCACGCGACGAGAGAACTAACGAGCCGTGATAGCCGCTAGCGGGGGTAAGTAGAATGACTCTACTGTAGTTAGTGACGAATGTGACGCAGTCACTTAGGATATTCTTGCGCCCTGAGCAAAGCCCTTAACGGGTCACAGGTGGACAGTTTAGCAAGAAGCCAAAGTGACTGTAGAATACCTGCAAAGCACTTGTGGTCTTCACAGGGAAGAGTGCGAGAATGCCGTCTAGCAGCAGTACAGTGGGTTATACAGAGGAGGCGGGGCTCCTGTACTGCTGCAGTGTTTGGTCCGTCTTTCAGACAGATGTGGTGTCATTGGTGTTTCCGTGGTCTGTCACGCCAAGGGCGTTCCACATAGTGAGATACAGAGCGAATGTTTGAAAGAGAACTCCTTCCGTAGGTCCACCTACCACCTTTAAATTGTATCAAGTCAGCAGTCCATTTGTTGCCATGATCAGTTTGTGATCCTTGCCATCCTGTGCTGACCACTATCTCGACTTCCTAAGTAGAAATTCCCAGCTGAGAAGGCATTTTCTTAGATTTTTAGTTCTAAAACTCTGAGCTCTAAGTTGTATCTGAACACAAAAAACACTGCTCTTACCATTAGTCAATTTTTGATCCCTTGGAACACTGTGCTTGCACTGCAAATAATTTTGTTTTGACACCTAAAAGCATGTCTAGTACATAGCAGATATTTCTTCTTGAGATTGTTGTAAGAATATTATAAGACTAATGAAGATTCCTTAAAATTAAACATGAAGTTTGACAGTGTTTTTTAAGTACTAACAATATCAAGATATGTTCAGAAAAGCATATTGTGACCACGGTTTATCATGATAAATATCATCATATTGCCCAGCTCTATGTAGATTTGGAAATTTTCTCTAGATAAAATAACCCTAAACACATGTAGCAACTTACAAATACAAGAGAAACATTTTTGAAAATTAGTTTAGCAAATAATAAGCAAACAGACCTGCCAGTATTTAAATAAGCAAAGTATGCACAAAATGAGCAAAACAATTGAGAGATCTTCTGTATACTGTAAAAAAAAATTCGCTCCAACTGAAATGATCTAAATCTAACAAGCAGCGTTACAGATAGTCTGAACAATGTCAGACACATTCCAGTGCCATTCACAGAGGACTTGGTGGAGTCATCTGATTTGCAGTTTTTCATAGGTGAAAATAATTTGGTACTTTTTACCTAAGTGCCACTTAGTGCCAAGTATGCCTGAAGACTGTTGAGGGTGAACAGTGCTGAGCTTGTGAAATAATCATACTGAATAACTGTAATCATTGCATTTGACCTGAAGTCAGCAAAGGCAAAAGTGCAGATTTGCAGGAGACCATATTGGAGCCATTATTAGTGCTGTGTCATATGTAGCATTAAGAACATTCAAAACTGCACCAAAAAAAGTTTTTCTTTGTAATGAAACATGCCATTAGCCAGTGTTCTTAAAGTTCTGCCAATAACAATATGCTTGTGAAAGCAACTGAGACATAATTTATTATGATAACAATAAATATTGTCAAATTGCCCAGGTCTAATTTGATTGTCATATTTTCACTTCTAAATACTGGTACTCAGGAAGTGTGGGTTCATACATTGAACATGAATCAGAGTTCTTCTATAATGCAACATATTTCCAAGAGAAACATCAGGGAGGGTCTATAAGCTAGCTGTGCTTTTCACTGGATGTTAGGTGGGGTTGGTAGGAGTGGGAGCTAAAACACGAAATTGATTTATATGATTTTTCCCTACCTGCTGGTGCACAGTAATGTAATCTAAAACGTTTTAGAGATCGTCAGTACATTCTGATGGAAGATTAAAGGGAAAAAAAAGAGTTATTTTTCTCTGAAATCTTTGATAAAATGAATTGTGCATAACAAGAGCAGGGTTAAAAAAAGGTTACATTTAATCTCAGGTTGATCTATTGAGATTTATTTTAGAATTTTATATTGATGTCAATACCACACAGGATCTTAAGTAACACAGTCACACATATATTCACGAAATGTATGTAGTAATGTAGTATGTACTCTTCTACAGATGGGTCATCTGATAATTCCTGCCACTCTTCAGTATCTTCTGCTGCATGCACCTGCCACCACTTTCTGCCACAGTTCTTCTCAAACCATGCCTTGCACTCTTATTTGCTGATTTACCTCTCTTTTTCCTTTCTCCGTCACTTTGCTTCTCCTCTTCCCCTCTTTGGCCTGTTTCTCTCTCCTTCTCTCTCTCTGTCTCTCCAGGTCAAATAGGTGTGGCTGACGATCTCCTGCCTGAGTTTGATTTGGAGATTATGCCAGGTATGGGTCCCCCCCACACCTGTCCCAGTGTTACCTTAACTCACCTCCTTCTTTATAACTGCTGTGATCTCACCAGCCAATCATCACCTAAGCAGAATCTAACTACAAAAGTCCACCCTTTTCAGTTCACTCTTTTTCAACACTGGTACTAATAAATCATACAGAAAAACAATGATTTGACCAACAATCTTCAAATGTTGCCAAGATGTGTTTGGAATTCAAACTTTACTTTTTGTTTACTTTTACAGGTAACAAAATAGCATAACATCCTAGCTCAACTCGCCTTGTCCTTAACTGACTTGTGACTAAGACTTGCCTATAACTGATTCACAGCTTGACCCAGACTTGTCTTTAACTGACCAGTGACTCAGCACCTACTTGGTCTTAACTGACTCATGACCCAAACTTGCTTTTAACTAGTGATTCTGATTTGCTCATTGTGACTTTACCTGAACTGTTTTGTGACTTGACTCAGAATTGCTAAAGTTTTGTCTGAGAAAACAACTGAGGCCCATAATGCAGTTAATAAAAAAAAAACCTTGTTTTTAGCCTTATGTCTGTGGCACTGTCTGTCAGTTTTCCTGTAGTACCCTTCTCCTGTCTCGCTTGATGTAATGTCAGAGGCAATACTACTTCAAATAATGAGCCTTCACTTTTCAGAAAAAACATTCAGTCTAATGAACAAATTTAATTGCAGTAGTTAATTTAACTGAATATGTCATGTAATCTAGATGATGTTTATATATATATTTTTATTTATATATATTATTTATGTTTTTGGCTTAATATCCCCCAAACGTTTACAGGGCTGTCACTGTCAATTATATTAGTACCTGAGTAATATAGCAATTATCTAATAATTAATCAAGTAATCATATGCATACATTTTATAACCTCAAACATTTAACTTTATTTCATATCAGAGATCCAGGTGGTGTGGGTTTACTCGTTTTTAGTGCTCAAAAGTTAATTGTGTTAAAAAGTTAATACCCTCCCCTTATGGAGAATTTATAACAACATGCAGATTCCCTATTTATCAACTGAATAAATAAGTAATCACTAAAACAATAAATTGAGAACCAAAGTGTTAATCAGTTAATTTTTTAATCGAGTAATACATTTTAATAAGTAAATGTGGCAGCCTTAGTTCACAGTAGTGATGATGTGAGATGTGTGTAACTGCGATGAGGGTGAGTAAGTAATTAGAGTTAGAATATATAGTTGATTACACAACACAGTATGACCATACATAACAGTAACACTACCAGCACTGTGTGTCTGCTGTATGACTCATACAGCACGGCAGAGAGAATTTCTGTGACTGCTCACATTGACATCATTCATTCACTTTACAAGAACAATGTGTCCGCTTTCCAGGGTAGGCCTCACTGAGGAGTCTTATCTTCAATGACAGTAAGGCTAACACAAGACGTTCATGGCTCTCAGGGTGATCTACCACATGTGATCTGTCACTGTTGATTTGGTCCTAAGAAGCTGCTATTAGTGCTCAACTAAAACACAGAATAAATAACACACTTGTGTAGTAGAGAACGAGCGAATTCTAATGCTATTAAGCTAATGTGATTTGTTAAGCTAACGAACACTAGACAATGTACAGTTACACTTAGCTGTGCTTAGAACTTATTACATTACATTACATTATGTGACCCATTAATTAAAAAGTTCTTAGGAAATCAAAAAGTGTCTGTTCTGTGGTGCAGAAAAAGCCATTTACAAAAAGTAGAAAAAAATTATTAAAAAACAGTAGATAAAGAATTAAAAGCAAAAAAAAAAATCAGGAAGTTTTGCTTAATTTTCTATTTTTATTTGTGTGTTTTTTTGTTTGTTTTTGCAGTGTATCTCAAAATCCCTTAAGAAAAACAGTGTAAGAGAAGGCTTCTTGAAAAGACCTACACAGCATTGTTTTTTTTAATTGTTTATCAGGTGGTTTTAATGTTTTGGGTAATCATCTAATGTGTCTGTAAATATATATTACTAGATGGTTTAAACTGTGCTTTTTCTCCAAATGTATTTTTTATTACACATCTACAGTTAAAAAGAACTCCAGTGTTAATGTTGCTAAGAATAAATTTAAGTCAATAGGTGTCAGTTAATATTATTAATATAATGTAATGCTAACATACGACTGAAATCTTCTATTCACTGGCCCCTCTACCATACACAGCAAACACTGGTACCAACACACCCAATTACACTGGTGTGCTGACAATGGGTCACCATTAGGGATGCACTATTCATGAATTTTCATGGCTGATTCAGGTTTTTTTGTTTGTTTATTCCAGACAAATTGGCTGATGGCAAAATTTTATTAGCCTTTAAGTAAGCAATTATTAGGAGTCCAAACAAAGCTGGAACCCTATTGTTTTTGCTCTGTTTTTTCTTATAATTATTCTTTTTGTTATTATTTCACTTTTTCACTTATGCTCCAGCCTAACCTGTCAGACGTTTTGAGAATGTTTTTTAACATTCACGCTCAGCACCCCCACAGTTACTCAGAATAACTCAGGAATAATGACACATGCCCACTGATATTAAGGTCAATGTGTTTTGACCTCTAACTCCCAAATCACATATCACACTCCCTAAAGCTTTATATTTCTATACTCAGTGAGTGTTTCTGAGTCTTTTTAAATGTACACTTAATTAGAAACTTTGGAAATGGAAAAAAATCTCAGCCATAATAGCAGATGACAACACCAAATTCATGGCAGAAGTTGGCAAGACAATATTGAGCAAGTGCATCAACTTTGGTAATTTGAAAAACAAGTTAATGTTTGTATTTTCACAATCTTTGCTTTAATTGGTATTAAACTTGGCAGACCTTTTTCTGGACCACCCTTATCAAGCCTTTTAATTTTCATTTGGATCTGTGAAGCTATATGCGTACTGTAAAAGTTGGAATGTTCTTGCAATGTTATTAAAAACCGTTTGTATTTTATATTTATTGAGTTTTCAAGCTATGGGCATGATATAAATTGATGTTGTACCTTACAGTAGGCTAGTCCTATGAGATTATTTTGATCAATTTTACATTTTTGGTGAATTATAAAATTATTTGCTACTGAACCTACTATCGTCCCCTGTCGATGGCACACAACGAGTATCCTCCGTCCTCTCCCCGTATCCCGGCCCTGCCTATATTGCCAGGTGATGAGGGGTCTAACCAGCAGCACCTGGATTAGGTTGGCCCAGTTAGTACTCGGGAGATGGGGACCGGCACTGACCGCTGGGTGGCGGTAGTCCCCCTTCCACTGCAGGGGGTCCTACCTGTTCCCTTACAAGTGTAAAAGTTATTATATTCTTTGTTTTATTTTTTCTTAATATATCAGACTTGTGCACTAAAAAGCAGAACAATAACATATTAATAACATATTTTTTCCCTATAAATTATTATTATAACTATATAGAAGTTTTTGGTAACTGCTGCTTAATTGCCTGTTGTCTGTATTTCAGAGTGGGTATTTGTGGCAGCTGTGGTTTTGGGCAGCATCCTCTTCATCCTCTTGGTGGGTGTGTGCTGGTGTCAGTGCTGTCCACACTCCTGCTGCTGTTACGTCCGATGTTGCTGCTGTCCAGATACCTGCTGCTGCCCTCGACACTGTGAGCATCCAACCTACACCTAGTACTTTGACATTTATACACAGCTTTGGACATCACTCAAAACACATTAATATTGTTTTTAAGTTGTATTTAATAGCTTAGAGGCTTCTTGATGCCATACCATGTTTTATGCATTTCTCAAGGTCTTCCATTATGTTATGTGAACAACATTCAATTCAGTTTAATTCAGTTTTATCTAAATAGTTCTTTTTACAACTGACATTGTCACAAAGCCGGTTTACAAAGTCCAGGTCCGAGCCCCTAATGAGCAAGCCAAAGGCAGTGGAGGCAAGGAAAGAACTCTGTAAGCTAGAGAAAGAAACTGTGGGATGAACCAATACTCAGAACGGGAACCTGTCCTTTTCTGGTCGACACCTGATGGCAATAAAACAGTCAAAAAGATGAAAAACTATGAAGGTGTCTATGAAGGTGACCTAAGCAAAATTATTTTCAGTAACTGATATATGTTATCAGTATATAATTTAAATGGAAGCCAATGTAATTTAGACAGTACTGGGCTGATATGATCAAATTTCCTAGTTCTGGTAAGTACTCTAGCTGCTGCATTTTGGACTAGATCTAGTCTGTTTGGGATCATTGTAGAACAGTTATGCATTCTTTTAATTTTTACATATAAAAGGTGCATGTGCATCACTTATTTTGGGAACAGAAGGTGCCAGGATGCACTATGTTGTAGGCATGTTCTAATGGGAAATCTTGGGTCCTGGCATTCATTTGAATATTAATTTGAATCATACCTCCTATCTAAACATTGTTGCAGACCAAGTACACCTCTTCATTGTAACAATATTCCCTAATGACAGTGGCCAGTTTCAGCAGGATAATGCACCCTGCCACACTGTAAACATTGTTCAGGAATAAACAAAGAACATGACAAAGGTTTCAAGATGTTGGCTTGGCCTCCAAATTCCCCACATCTTAAACAAAACTATACATGGAGACTAACAACTAGGAAATCATTAACATTCAGATCTAGCTAAGACCATAACTTAATCATGACTACCAGTTTTCTTAGCTAAACATCTCATCTGCTAGTCAATCCAACATCCAAACATAGCATATAACACAGTTAATTTTACAGATGTCAATTTTACCTTGGTGGTCTTCAAAGGAGGCAGGGGGTAAGGCTTAGGATGGCTTTAAAAAAATCTGCTCAGTACTGTAAAATGCTTTACTCGTGCCCTTAGTCACTAACATCACTTTATAAACTGCTGTTATTCACAGTATCACTATATTTAACAAAAAAACTATTATCTTACCGTTGACATATGGCTGTATTGGTACAGTACATTTTATAGTGTAGGTTTGAGTTGCACATTTAGCACTTCTAGCTGTTTTACACTGGTTTCAAAAAATGACAAAAATCTAAAAGATCATGTGGTACCACTTTACATTAAGACTACCATTATAAAATGTTTATTAATGGTTTCAAATGGTGTATTAATGATATTATTTATGTCCTAAAGCATTTTAAAATCATAAGTAGTTACAATTTAAAAGAAAACACTGACCTGTTCTATGTCACGAACATGAATATGTGCTGAATCTGACAAGTATAATGCTGACTGAAGGAGAAGGCGAAGATCTAACCAGCAAGATTTGTGTTTTTATGATATAGAATAATGTGGGCTCACTATTTGAAAAGGAACAGCTATTGCCCTTTTTATAACTGCTTATTAAAAGGCTCATATTTTATATTTAAATGACCATTTTACAACCTTTTTATACCTTTTAGAAATAAACAAGCTGTGGGCATCTATGTAAAGCCCCTGGGGAGCAGTGTAGTGGGATGGTAGCTTGTTCAAGGGTACCTCAGTGTTACCCAGGCTGGGACTTGAACCTGCAACCTTCTGTTCACAAGGGTAAGGTCATAACCACTTGGCCACCACTGCCCACAACTGGGAGTGAATGGTACATTAACAGTGATTACATACTAGATTAATAATAGGGACCGTTTAATGATTTTTAGCTTAAAGAATAAGTGTTTGTAACTAAATAAGTCATTTTAAACTTGTAAACCCTTTATAAGGCTATTATTACTGAAAAGTGATACCTACGCCTTTTCTTTCACATAAAACAAGAAATCATGGAAACAAATTTGATATCATTTGAAAGTTTAGCATTCAAATTTGCAGCAGAATTGGTCTTCTCTTTCAGCAAAAATAATAAAATAAAATGTTTGATATCATCTAATGTTCCTCTTGATAAAACTTTCTCAACAGTGTATGAAGCAGGCAAAGGTATAAAGACCACATTATCTACACCAGTAGCCATTTACCCTCCCTACTACATGCCAGGAATGCCGGCCATGGTGCCCATTGCTCCTCCCACTCTCATCGACCCCAAAATGTCAGCTGCACCATCCATGGAGAATAACACTTCATCAGGTAAGTAGTCATTTATCAACTTGTGACAGTAAACAGCTACAATAGTGTAACTAGCAGTTTGTTTAATGTTCACAGATTGGGCTTAGTTGACAGACAGTAGTGTAAATTACATTAGAATCTGTTGTGTTACAAGAGACACTCTTTGTTCCTGTGCAATGTGTGTTTGCTTGGTGAGCATTATCAGTACATTATTAGAAGTGTATTTGTGTGCAAACACAGCTGTTGGTAGCACAGACAAAGGCACTTGTCACTGAATGTTTGTTTTAACTGTCATTATCGTTAAACCCAACTTTAATGAAGTTAAGCTTTTCTATATTAGACAGCTGAACATTTTACTGGAAAGCTCTAATTTGCAGAAAAGAGAAAAATAGCTAGAATTAAAGACATATTTTAATGCTTGCATATACAGTGGGTTCGGAAAGTATTCAGACCCCCTTCAATTTTTCACTGTTTGTCATATTGCAGCCATTTGCTAAAATCATTTAAATTATTTTTCCCCCCTCATTAATGTACACACAGCACCCTATATTGACAGACAAAAAAAAATAATTTGAAATTGTTGCAGAGTTATTAAAAAAGAAAAGCTGAAATATCACATGGTCCTAAGTATTCAGACCCTTTGCTCAGTATTTAGTAAAAGCATCCTTTTGAGCTAATACAGCCATGAGTCTTCTTGTGAAAGATGCAACAAGTTTTTCACACCTGGATTTGGGGATCCTC
>JBBPDA010107723.1:0-11134 GCA_037974385.1 Arnoldichthys spilopterus | reverse complement strand
ATGGGTTAAATGCAGAGGTCACATTTCGTTGTGGTGCTTGAGTGTGTTCACAATGACAAACAGTCACTTCACTTCACTCTGAGAAGAGAGTCTGAGCATCTCCAAAACGGCAGGTCATGTGGAGTGTTCCAGGTGTGCGGTACCTATCAAAAAGTGAGCCAGTGGAAGACAACTGGTGTCCTCACATTCGTTGCGTGCGGCCGCTTTCTGCGGGCGAGCCTTTAGAGGCAGACGCCCGGTTCCATTCACCACCACTGTGAGCAAATTCCGACGCTGGAAGCCGAGCTCTCTGAGGCGACCAACGCAGCAGGAAGGTTCCTCAGCCAACGGGAAGGTCAGATATTCCGGCATTTGGTAAAACGTCGACAAACAGATCGAGACATTTTCGGAACTTGAATGAGCAGGAATGAACTTCTGGCTAAATTTTATGTGAAAAAAATCCTTCGGACTAGTTCGACCGTCAGTCTGGAGCAGTGAGGAGAAACGGTGAAGAGAAGCACTACCTGCTCCTGCAGAGCGGTCGTCTGGTGAAGGAAAATGAGTCTTTTCATCTGAAACACAGTAAGAAATTAAATAATTAATGTCTTAATTTCTTCATTAATATTATTTAATACCGTTTAATGTTTAGACCAATATTAACATCAGGAGAACACAGACACATCTGCTGATGTTTATGAAAGTGACTCTTTTCCACGACGAAACGTGACCTCTGCGTTTAACCCATCACACGTGCACACGTGGAGCAGCGGGCAGCTGCCAACAGCGCCCGGGGAGCAGTGTAGCGGGACGGTGCCTTACTCAAGGGAACCTCAGTGGTGCCCAGGGACTCGAACCTGCGACCTTCAGGTCCCAAAGGCAGCGTCCTCACCACTGGGCCTCCACTGAAACATAGGACATGATAAAGGGCGCACAAACTTTCGAACACCACTGCATGAACAACACAGGCCAACGAACCTCTACACACTCTTACCTCTCCCTCTGCTCTCGGTGCGCTGGGCTTTGTTCACACTCATGGCTGCTAGAAGAGGAATTACAGACGTACAGGGGGAAAGAATAAAAAGAAAGTGAGAATCATATGTAAACGAGTGGAGGTAAAGGGATGATGGTCTGAAAGCTCTAGAGAAAAAACACTAAACTAGATTTCATCAGCTCCCCTGCTACACATGAGCGTTTGGCGACACTTAGTGGCCAACAGCGCTTTTACACACACACACACTACATCTGTGGAAACATCCATCCATCCATCCATCCATTTTCCAACCGCTTCTTCTGTTTCCGGGTCACGGGGGAAGCTGGAGCCAATCCCAGCTGACTGTGGGCCTAAGGCGGGGTTCACCCAGGACAGGAGGCTCCACCCATCGCAGGGCAACACATAGACAAACAACTATTCATACACACACTCACACCTATGGGCAATTTAGAGCATCCAATCAGCCTACTGCAGCCTCTGGACTGTGGGAGGAACCCGAGGAACCCGGAGGAAACACAGAAGGTCCCCTGAGGTCAACCCTGGGATTGAACCCAGGACCTTCTCGCTGTGAGGCGACAGCGCTAACCACTACATAAGTCATAAAACATTTTTTTAAAATTCAGGATGTACAATATGATATAGGCATCGGCAGATACATGAACAATATCAGCATCAGCCTACAAACCCCTCTGTGCATCCATAATCTAATTTTACTCCAGTTTTTCTTACTGTTTTCACTGCAATGTCAAGACGCCAAATAATATGGCCTTTTGGCTGACAGGGGACGATGGATCTGAAGCGCTCTTGAAGGGCAGAATGTTTAGGTGACACAGGGCTAAAAACACTTATTTTCTCATTTTACATCATGTAGACACAGAAATAAATATGTTAAACGTTAGTTTTAGTTTTCCAGTGCAGGTCGATCCAGTTTCCGCATTATTTTTAAAATGTTTTGTAACGACATTGGCAGACATGACCATGAGAAATATTGGCTAACGGCATTAGCCTACAAATCCCACATCAGTGCGTCGTCCCCAGTAACTTCACATTAGCCAACTAGCGAGAAAGAGAGAAAGCTGTATGGGTCATACACAGCCATAACGTTAACACCACTGACCCGTGACGTGAGTAACACTGACTCTCTACTGATTTCATTACAATGGCACCTGCCAGGCGGTGAATGAACAGTCAGTTCTTGAAGTTGATGTGCTGGAAGCAGGAGCATAAGGATCTGAGCCACTTTGACAATAAAGTCTGAGCACCTCCAAAACGTGTGCGGTACTTACCAAAAGAGACCCAGTGGAAGAAAACTGGTGAATTGGCGACAGGGTCATGGGCACCCAAGGCTCACTGATGTGTGTGGTGAGTGAAGGCTAGTCCGTCTGGTGTGATCCCACAGAAGAGCTGCTGTGGTGTAGAAAGTGATGCTGACTCTGATAGAAAGGGGTCAGAACACACAGTGCAGCACTGTCAGAGCTGCTCCAGCACCTACTCAGTATTAGACAGGTGGTGTTACTGTTATGGCTGGTCGGTGTAAAGGAGTCAAAATGACCTTTTAAGCAACATTGTTTAACTGGAAAGTAAAACATGTCCCTGTTTTTTATGTTTGAGGCACTTCATTCACACATAACCCCCCCAAAAAGGTTTATAATCCAGCTTCTTAAAATAATAAACTAGCTAATATAGGTGAATTAAATGCATAAGCCTCGGCTCGTTAGCTCGGAGCTAACGCTGAACTCATTCAACCGCTTATAACGTTATAGTTTAAATCTAAAATGACACCGTTTTAGGGTGAAACACTTTACAGTGAGATAAAGTTTAAGTAAAGTTTGTTGTTACCCTCACTCCGCTGCGTTAGTGTACATTAATTAATGCGATTAGCTTTAGCTAAGCTAATGTTGACGTCTGAACACCAAGCGCCACACTTCCGTCATCAAATCGGTTGCCAGTGGTTGCGAGGGCGCGGCTTCTCTCTTCGCAAGCCCCGCCCACGCAGCCCTTGGGCGTGCAGCGGCGTGGAGAGTGTGATCCTGCAGAGCAGAGAGTTGTCGCGCACTTCAGCGCTCTTTTACTCGGGCCTGATTTTTTGTTATTGGCCTAATCCTTAACGCCATGCCAAAAATCAGGCTGGGGCGGGCCGGGGGAAGCCGTGTTTTGGAGGCTGCTTTTTTTTTTGGCCTGTGTTGACTCCTCATCTGGAGTTTTTTTGGGGGGCTTTTTGACCTTCTCAACTAATACCAGTCTTGTTTTTTTCTTTTGCATCCTTATTTTTTGCAGGTTTTGGAGCTTTTTGGACACCCCTTGCAGTCTAGTGAGTGGGGTCTTCAGGAGAGATGATCTTCTGAAGCTCTTGCAGGCTGCTGGTGTTGCTCCACTGCTTGCATGAACAGGAAAGTTGAGTCAGAGGAAACTGTGACCACTTGTGTGGGGGTGGGGGTGGGGGTGGGGGTGGGGGTGGTGGTGCTGGACGAAAGCAGGAAGGGCTAAAGGCCTCACTCATTGGCTCATCATTGCCTGCAGGTGAGTCTGATGTTTCTTCTCCTCCTCGTGCCTCTGCTGGACCTCTTGCTCCTTCTGCCTGTCCTGGTGCAATGCAAGCCCTTGGCTGGGGCTCTTGCTCCGGAGGAGATGGAGGACTGGGTTACTGACTGTGAGATGCAGTTCGTTATGCAGCACTGCTCGGGTCAAAGCTCAGGTAAAGGAGGAGGCCTTGTTTTTCCGCTCTGTATCCGGTTACTGGTGCTGAACCCTGTGGAGCTTCCGGGAACCTGGAGTGAGAGCAGCTGCAGTGATGTGCTGCATGGCCTCAACATGACTGGCTTGGAGACCCAGTTCTAGGAAAGGGCTGTAATTTGGCATAGAACCTTTAGGTTATGCGGAAGAAACCTGTGTGCGCAGTTCCATCCGAGGTGTGTGTTCCTGGAAGAGGTGTGGAGTCTTTACTCAGGTGGCATGATTGTTTTAACCGCATGGATCATATGACAGAAAGAGAAGGCGACTATCTGTCAGGACATCTACGTCACGTCCACCGCTCTGTGCAGGCCGGCAGGTGTGCTGTACAATGAATGCGTGTGAAGGAGCCCGGTGAAGATCTGATCTACGTTCTAGAGCAGGTTGTGACGTTTAGGTTCACTTGGAGCACGACTTTGTACACAAACCGAACCGTAATTTGGGTGAAGCTGCCTATTCGTAAACTCGCCACAATGAAATGTGACCCCTGACTTCTCATCCACACATGCAGCAGCGGGCAGCTTTCAACAGCGTAGCAGGACGGTACCTGGTCCGGGACATGAACCTGCGACCTTCTGATCACAAGTCCCTAACCTGGCTTAGGGAGTTTTTCCCCCTCGCCTCCATTGCCTTTGGCTCACTCCGGGTCGGGAAGCAGCTTTGTGACCGTGGCAGTTGTAAGAAGTGCTGTAGGATGTCCAGTGTTGGATGGACTTGAACTGGAGAGTGGGGTGTGGATCAGACGATGTAGGGCTATAAAGGGTTCTGACCACTTGTTTGCATTTGTCACATTATGTGACCACTTTAGGCCTTTGGTGTTCTGGTCAGTTATTTGGAGTTATATGGAGTGCGTTTGTTAGAACACGCACTGAACCTGATCTCTACCACTTGGTTTAGGTCCATTATGGTCAAAAGGTCTTTCAGCAGTAGACCTCTTCTGTGGGCATTTAAGGACGTTTTATGAATTTCTCTTAGTTTTTATTTATTTATTTATGTATTTATTTATTTATTTATTTATTTATTTTTAAGAATATCCTAGAATTGTATTTATTTATTTTTATAATTAATTTTTTTTTTATTTTATTGATTTTTACCCTTTTTTAAATATATTCAGACTTTCACAGTAAAGAGAAATCTTGACTGTTTAATCGAGGCTCATGTTTAAAAATAAAAAATAAAAACTATTGTTTTATTACCTCAAATAAATAGAAAATGCAAAGGAGAAATTTATTTTTCATTTTTTTCCCTTTGGTGTGGCCTTTAAAGGGTTAATGTGTCCGTGGCAACAGAGGCTCCTTTGGAACACCTGATAATGCTTTGGAGGCTCTCCAGACGTTCAAACGTTTGTGTTTAAGGTGTTTTGCATTGCAACTCTTACACTCAATACTGTCTATGATGATGACGATACATGTTTTTCTGCTCTAGTTTTTCTACTCTGGACATTTATGATGTGTTACAGTTTAGTGAAAAGCATGTGAGCTGTGTGCTGGTGCTCCATATCCATGGCGGTGGTTTATGGGCTTTACTGGAGGCCTTTATTGCCTCTGTTTGCTAAACTCTCTGGCAGCTCGAGCTTGGGCTTCAAGTGTACATGCTGTGCAAGTGCCTAATGTACTGCGTATGTACACAATGTTCAGCCATAATATTAACACCACCTGCTGACCACCGTGTTGGGCCCTTTGTTGGTGTGCTGTGGTGCTGTAGGACCAAGCAGCAGATCATTTAAGTCTGTTCTAAGCAAGTTGTGAGGTGAGGCCTCCATGGATCAGACTGGTTTTTCTGGCACGTCCCACAGATGCTTGATCAGATTGAGATGTGGGGAACCTGGAAGCTGAGTCAACACCTTGAATGGTGGTCGAACTGTTCTTAAACAGTGTCTGCAGTGAGGCAGTTGCTGAAAGAGGCCAGTACCATTAGGAAACATGAGGGGGTGAACTTGGTCTACAGTGATGTGTGGGTAGGTGCTGTATGTCAAAATAACATTCATATGAGTGCAGAACCCAGCAGAACGTTGCCCAGAGCATCACACTGCCTCTGCTGCCTCTCCACCTTTTCCTGGTGCATCCTGGTGCCATCTTTTCCCAACTTCCACATGATGCAGAAGAAAATACCTCCTCAGACCCGCCCACCTTCTTCCTCTCTGCATGTTGTTCTTGTTTAACTGTGTGATAAACTTTGTAAAACTCCACTGACAGCGGCTAGATGTTCATGTGTGAACAATTTAAGCTTGCCGCGCCACGGCTGCATAGTAAACCAGTCCTCCGTTCTTCCTTGCTGATTTGTGGGGAAATCCGCCATTAAATCGAATGAATCCGCTTGGTGTTTTTCAGCCATGGATGACCCTGATGCTCCGTACTTGGCCTTTAATGACCTGAACAGTAACGGCGGCTCGCTGTGGTCAGACGTTCTGGCCCGGCAGGAGCAGCGGGAGGTGGAGAACTTCAGGAGGAAGCTCAAATACTTCTTCATGAACCCCTGTGAGAAGTATCGGGCCCGAGGCAGGAAACCATGGAAGCTGATGCTGCAGATCATCAAGATTGCGGTCATTACCATCCAGGTAAGAAAAGCCAGTGGCTCCTTTTGGGGATGCTAATACGGATTTCATAGTTTATTGAACTTAATTTTATTTCCCAGTTATGCAGCTTTAGCCTTTACCCAAACGGAGATGGTATGTGCATTTTTTATTTATTTATTTATTTATTTTTTTTAATTTTTTTTTTTGGCTTCGCATTGGAAGCTAATGTAGCTAACGGCCTCAATTAGCATTGTGCTAAATTGTTGTAATTTAGTTCAGCCCTGTTTCAAAAGTTGTAGATATATAACATGAACTAAAAACAATGTAATGATTTACAAATTTCATTGGTGATGGAACCAAGGCAACACGTTAGAACTGAAATTTTATTGACCGCAAAAAGACTTGTGACCGAGGAAACAAAAGACTGGAGAAGTTTTATAATGCTTTAAAAAAAAAAAAGCACCTGGTGAAACATCTCGCAACTAATTCGGTTACATAGTTACAAGTGGTGGTGAATGGAACCAGACGTCACGTCTCCAATGGCAACAGAGCTGTGTTCTCTCCTCTCCGCCCCCACTGAAGCTCCACGTGTCTCTGAGTGTTTCTGAACGTTGATGATGTAAAATAGTGAATAGGGACTATTTTAGCCTCACAGCCCCTGCATGTATCCCTCCACCATGAATGGGTTTAGTTTTAGGCCCAAACGTTTCTCCAAACTCTGGTAGAACAGAGTCTTAGGCATCAGGCAGCGTCTTCATCATCATTTCATGGAAGAACTTTGTCAGTAGCTTTCAGGCGTCTGGTTCCACGCACCAATACTGTGAACCAGTCTGACTTGACTGACAATGTTTTACACCAAAACCACTCAGAAGGCCTTCATTTACAGTTTTTGCACTTAATTATGGAGAAATGTAGGTGAAACTTGTGGAAATCCCTTAATTAATCTCTAGCACATTTTTTTATAGGCATGTGTGTAGATTTGGATGATATATATATACATAACTCGCAATGCAGACACCAACACTTGCAGGATTCATAGCTGAACCCATGGAAAACCAATGGAAATGTTGTAAAAACATGTTTCTTCTGTAAACCTGTGAATAATGTTTAAATAGTGTAAATGTGTGAGACTGTGCGAGTGTGAACACATCATCAGTATCATGATATGACCTTTTTCTCATAGGGAGGAAATGTGCCAGTGGATCACGTACCATACGATACCTACATTTGTCTCTTCTGCTCTGCAGCTGGTGTCCTTTGGGCTGAGTAACCAGATGGTAGTGACGTTTAAAGAGGAGAATCTGATGGCATTTAAGCACCTGTTCCTGAAGGACTACAATGACCAGAGCTCCAAAACCTACGCCGTGTACACTCAAGCTGAAGTCTACACGCACCTGTCCTACATCGTGGAGCAGGTTAGAATGCAGACACATCTGGGCCTTGTGCTTCTCTACAGCTATGCCAGGAGCTCCTTAACCTGGTCCTGGTGGGCTGGAGTCCAACACAGGTCAGGTGTTCCCCTCTTCAAACACACTGAGGAAACCTGGCAATGAACAGGTGAGCTGAGCCAGGTGTGTTTGAGCAAGGAAACCGCCAAACTGTGCTGGACACCAAGCCTACAGGACCAGAGTTGCTGCTGTATGGGGGAAAAGTAAGTCTTTGGTCACAGTGTAGCTGTGTCTTCGTCCAAGAGAAAAGCCAACATGACGCACTGCCCCAGCAACTTTTAAAGACAAATGTAGCATTCCTTGCATAGCAGGATGTCCCCCACACCTCACAACCCATTCTCTTAGCAAAAGCTCAGTGCCTTTGCTGCTTTGGGACTGAAGTTTTTAGTGATGAAAGCTTGCAGAAGCTCTGCAGTAGTCACCTTCACTTCAGTAGGTAGTTTACCTGCCTTTTACAAGCAATAAGTTGACATTCTGGCTAAAAAACAGTATTTTTGATAGAAATTCTGAATGCCAATGTCCAAAATGTGATTTCCTGCGAAACAAAGAAATGTTTTTGTTTATCTTTTGCTGTTTTTATCACCGACTTCATCAAAGCAAATACTTAAGAGGTTCAAAGTCATTCAGAACAGGTTTGATCCTCTGTTCTCGAGAAAATTCCAAAGTCACAACAGTTCAGTTCAGGTTCCTCTACAAGCTCCTCACAAAAAGTTCCTCCATGAGCTGGTGATGAAGACGCTGCCTGATGCCCGAGACCCTGTTCTACCAGAGTTTGGAGAAACCTTTGGGCCTAAAACCCAACCCACTCCTGGTGGAGGGATACATGCAGGGCGTTATAGTTCAGATTCACTATTTTACCATCAACAACATTCCGTAGAAGCACTCAGACATGTGGAGCTTCACTGGGGTTGGTGATGAGAGAACATGGCTCTATTTGTGTTGGGAGATGTGACGTCTGGTTCCATCCACCACCACTGTAAAGAAACCGGGACCATTTTATACCGGACGCACTCTGGATGACTGTGTTTCCATCTCACCCACTGGATTTAAGCACAGAAATTTAGGACGATGGGTGGAACAGATCTGCTTCATTGTGAGAATTCTTTTTTTTGGCACGAAATCCCTCGGCTGGAAACCTGTCGGGTGAGCGTACGAGATTCTCCATAAGTGCAAACGTAGCCGTACAGGAACATTACTCACAGTGTGAAACTGTGTTGTACTCCGTGACCTCCGACAGGTGTGTGCCGTGTTCGTGACAGACGCTCACGGGACGAGGCAGGGTGCAGCGATCGTATCAGTTTGATTTACTGGTTGTCACTAAAATGTGGGCATGAGAACCATGGGCATAGACGGTGGAACTTGTGTGTGTGTGTGTGTGTGTGTGTGTGTGTGTGTGTGTGTGTGTGTGTGTGTGTGTGTGTGTGTAATAGTCATTTTCCTTGAAGAAACACTTGAACTGAAACGTGGACCCGGCGTTGGTCTCACGAACTTCGAGTTAAGCCGGGTTCAGATATTACACAATGGGATTAATCATGAAAGCCGAGTCGAGCGGTTCATTTTACAAATAAGGCAACTTGTTTTTGGTGAATATGATGATGGTAAAGCGTTTTCACCATTAAAAAGCCACAAGGCCTGAGTGTTGGAGCTTACTGGAGTAGTAGCTGCTTTATATTCTTGACCTCTAGGTCGTGAGACTTGTTGCCTTCAACAATGACACGAGTGACGTTCCTGTACGGCTACATTTGCACTAATGCGGAGTCTCATTCTCTCATTTGATGGGTATCCAGCCAAGGGACCTCCTCAATATTAGGCAGGTGGTGTTAATGTTATGGCTGATTGGTGTATATAGGAATCACTGCTGGTCATGTAGTGTTTATTGGATTTATTGCTTTCTCTGCAACGTATTACTCAATGCTTGAGTATTATTGGTCGAGTATTGGTTAACATGTATGGAATAAGCCTAAAAAGGCCAGAGGGGTCCTGAAGGTTGTCCCTGATTGGCCGAAGATTCTCAGTTTTAAATGTGACCAGCCCTGGAGTGGGATAGGCATGCAGTAGTTGACCTGATGTATTGCAAAAAGTAAAAAAAAATCAGCGATGGGACTTAAATCTAGATGTGCGAGAGATCCTGAGCGGCGAGACGGGTTCCCGGGTGATTCCGAGTAAATGAAAAATTCCAACACTTTCTGTTCTCTCGTTCTAGTTTTTGAAGTTGCGGAACATTACCGTGGGGAACCATGCCTATGAGAAGGACGGCCGTTTTTTCACGCCTTTGCTGATGTGCCAGCAGTTCTACCACAACGGCAGCATCTCGCCGGGGAATGAGACGTTTGAGATTGACGCCCAGGTGGAGGAAGGTACGGCCTTGCCCCGAAACACTTAGGGGAAAAGTTTCTCTAGGAATTCCTAGACGGAGCTGTGGATGTAGATTTACAGCCTCATAGAAGCCTGATGATGGAGTAAAACGGCATTTTTTTAAAAGACCCCTCCCCCCCCATTGCAGATACCGATGTTATGTATCCCACATTTGCCAACACCGGCCCCTTGCCCAGTATGAAGCCCTGCCCCCCCCCCACCCCCCCACCCCCTTTCCTTCTCAGGGTTTGTAGTCTGGTGTGATTGGGTGGAGTTGGTGATGACTTAATTGGGCAGAAAACCTGGGAAAGAAAAAAAAAATAAAAACACAAAACCAAAAAGAACAGTAGAACTTGGGACAGTAGACCCCCTAAGCGTCCCCCTTAGTCCTGCTCCATAGCTTGGTCACTTCTGAGCCAACCCCTGCCTCAGCAGCCGGATCAGGCCCACACATGAAAAGCAGTGAAAGCATTGTATGTTCTTTTGCTGTTTAATGACAGTTGGCAAACAGCTTTTAGGTGCATTACTGCCAGCTTTTGGCAGCTAGGGGTGAGTGAACGATCTTCAGGGTTTAGTCGATTTGTTCCTGGTGATTTTCAAGTATTTTTGCTTGAACTTTTGGTTCTGGTACTTAGCCTTCCCAAAAAAAAAGTGTGATTGCAGGTCTAGAGCTCCACAGTTCCCTTGATGTACTTTTATACATCTCTGCTTCATTCTGTCCCAAGATTATTCACTGACTCCCACATTTTCCTACTCTTTCTTCGGCAGAATGCCTGGAGGTTTACCCCGTCCAGCTTTCGTCCACAGCGGAAACGGCAGACCTGTCCAACTTCACTCTGCAGTTCAAGCGGTAAACGAGGACGCTCTGATCAGAACCGGGATCTGAAGCTGCTTCTCCCTGTGGCCTAATTCAGACCACTGTACCATAACCAGCGTTCCCACATTGCCTCACTGAAGTGTTAGAATAGGGTTTTTTAATAGAAAGGGTTTTGATCATTGATCATTGTGAACACACTCAAGCACCACAGGACGCTGCCTTTGGGACCTGAAGGTCGCAGGTTCGAGTCCCTGGGCACCACTGAGGTTCCCTTGAGTAAGGTACGGTCCCGCTACACT
>JBBPDA010107712.1:0-11135 GCA_037974385.1 Arnoldichthys spilopterus | reverse complement strand
TCTGTATCTTTTCTCAGCTGCTGTGGCAAGTCAATTTCCCCAATAGGGGATAAATAAAGTTCTATTCTATTCTATTCGAAGTCCTTCAAAAAACATAACAATGCTGTAAGGTAAAGATAAGGAATAAAGAAGTTGTTTGTTGTCATTTAAGAAAATCTGTGGGTTTTTTTCCAGGTTCCTCTCTTATCAACATTCTGTGTGTGTCTGGCTCTGCTGCTGGATGGAGGATCAACACTGATCTTTTACAAGCTGAGATGCAAAAAAACTCAAGGTGATTTTTAATCATTCAAACGTCCACAAACACACACACACACACACACACACAATAGACAGTGGAGGCCCTCTAGTTGCTCACATCTGTGTGACTTTGTAAAAGTCCTCCTTTAACTGGTGAATACAATTCACTGATATTTTCTCTCTTCCAGATTCTTCCTTTGTTTGCACAGCATCAGCAAGAAATCACACTGTAAGTAAAATGGGTTAAAGAAATAAAATGCTTGAATAATTTTAAAAAGAGAATTTCCTGCTGTTAAACAAACCTGTATATATTATTTATTAATATTAATTTTATACAATCAAATATCCAGTGAATTCAGATGCTTCTGAATACACTGACAGTTTCCTCTTTTTGGAACCAGACTTGCTTCATTAAGATGGACATGTTTCAGGTCTTGGACAATGTGTATGGTGCATGATGCAGGATGTGAAGACTATACAATGTTAAGGACTTTACAGCGTTTATTTCTTCTGTAATCTCAGGCTAATGATCATTCTGAAAATGAATTCAAGCAACATCAGAACAGTATTACTCCAATCTATAGGATGCCATACCCAAACCTCAGGTCAGATTCAGTCTACCAGAGTCACAACCTTAACACCAACCAACCAGATTCAGTCTGCCAGACTCTAAACCCCAACACCAGCCAATCAGAGTCTGTTTACCAGACTTTGAACCCCAGCACCATCCAATCAGATTCAGTCTACCAGACTTTGAACCCCAGCACCATCCAATCAGATTCAGTCTACCAGACTTTGAACCCAAGCACCATCCAATCAGATTCAGTCTACCAGACTCTGAACCCCAACACTTTCCAGTCAAGTTAGAGCGCAAAGAGTGGACATCCTTGTCTGCCATGCAACACTGAAACACTGTGAGGTGGCATTGTCACACCAAGTGGGCAATATCGCTACTCCACCTGACCTAAAGTGGAGAACCACATGCACAGAAGGGAAACAAATCCAAGACCTTTTCACTGTGAAGGTGAGGTGTGTACCACTGTGCTGCCCCCTCCAAGATTGATTGTTAGAATTTATATGCATTGCTTCCCAAAATTCCTCTTGAGTAAAAGTGCTTCTAAAGTTGCTGCATTGCCTTTATTTGACATGTTTTGTAAATCTTATTAAAATACTTTGACCACAATTTACCTTTGTTGTTGTATTTTAGATTACTGTAAGAATTTTTGAATCCTGTTATATACGAGATAAATGTAAAAATACTGTCTGATCAATGAGAAAATATAAATAAAGATTAGTGATTTCCTCTGTTGGTAACTGTGTAGCATAGCGCATCATAAAGTGACAAAACATATCACGTACAAGAGATGGAGCAGCTTTCAGGCTAAAGCCTAGCAAGTCAAATGTTGTGGTTTTGAACCATGAAGCATTTTAAAATGTGAGCATTATTTATTATTGCTTTGAAAAGGAAAAGGTGTCTGATTGCAATGACTTCTAGGAACATTTGGAAACATGCGAGTGCTATACCAGAAAAGGGTTTAAACATTTTTAAATGTGAACAACTTTTGCTAACTAGTGCTATACCGTTGGATGTATAACCACCAAATCTGGGAAAAAACATCAAGAGACAGTTCAGAAAGTGAGTGTCTATGTGTTTGTTCACCCAGTGATGGTGTGGTCTATTGTTCCTATTAGTTGTGCTTGGCCCCTTCATTGCTGCTTGAAGCAATATTTATAACTGTATTTGGTTACAAATCTTGTAACAATTTACTGACTTTAAACCACACATCAAACTGATCCTGTCGCCAGGGTATAATATGTATTTGTCACATCAGGAAATGTCAATGATGTCATCGTCTGTGTCAAATGTCATCATCTTCTATGTTTGAGCTTGTAAGTGGTCAGTGATGGGGGGGGGGCTGTGAGGTTAAGCATCTCTTAAACTTACAACACAATCAGGAACCAACCAAACCAGAAGAAACCAGAGTCTGAGTGACATCAACTTCAGGATGAAGATCCTCCTCATCTTCACCTTCTATCTGATGTTAGGTCAGATTTTCTACTTCAACTCATTATTTTAAGGTTTTACAGATTCATGAGGGACCTTTTTTATGCTTTTGTGTAAATATTCGGTAGCTGTTTTAATGCAGAACTGTAGAACTGAGAGACTTTGGTCAAATTCATGAGATCAGTCACAACCTTTATTTGATCGGCAGGTCGAGTGGGCTGCTTTGGTGTGATTGGCTTCCCAGGAGGCAGCATCATGATCTACTGTAAACATAAAAATTATGGAGTGTTGAATAAGTATTTTTGTAAAGTCAAAGAAAAGGATTGTATCACTGTACTAAAGGAGAACACATGGGTTCACCATGAAAGAGTTTCTCTACTCGACTCTTCTGGATACTTCACAGTGATTTACAGAAACCTGAGTTTACAGGATGCTGGATCATATCAGTGTGGAGAGACTGGAGTGTGGAATCAAACTGTGAACCTGAAAGTGAAGACAGGTGAAAAATCCTAAAATCCTGCAATCAGTAACTATCATTTATTTTTTATTAATATATTTGTGTAGCAGTGTTACCCTTAAGGTACTCAAACTAAGATAATTGGGAATGTCCACTTATTTTGTATGGTTGATAGATCCATGCTGTTTGGGGCCAAAGAGTGTGACTGGTTCTCTGGGGGAAACTGTCACCATCAACTGTTCCTATCCAGAGAACTTCGAGAAACCTTACAAGCTTTTCTACAAACAGGATGATCAATATTTTGCTGCAGTGATTCACATCACAGAGTCTCAGAAAGACAGGTTCTCCATCTCTGAGGACAGAAGGTCTAAAGTTGTCAGTGTGAGAATCAGTGACGTGAGAGAAGATGATGGAGGAGTTTATTACTGTGGAGTGGGGATGGGAGAGGAGTTTATCAGTCATAACTCCTTCTTTAAAGAAATTCAGCTCCAGATTACTGGTGAGATGCATGGACGTCTGCTACTGCTTTTGCTGTATCTGTTGTTTATTTGTGCAGACTCTAGTGAGAGCAGTAAGTGGTTGATTATTCATTCAATTTTGTGAAAGATAAATAGGAAAGAGAATAAAATAAGACCGTAATTTGTAGTAAAAGTAGCATAAATTCTTGAAAAATGTTCATGTTGAAATCTGAAGTGATTGGCTATTGCACATCTGAGTGTGGGAAAGAGAGAATTTCTGCACAATTTCTGGAGCACAGAGAGCAACTGAAACTGCAGAGTCTATATTTAGCTTCCGTTTGTCTGTCCTGCTATGGTCAAACGTCTCAAAGCAAACCGCAGTGTGACTGCCCATAAGCCCATTACTGATGGTAAATGTCAGGGTGGTCAGAGAAAGAGAGAGAGAGAGAGAGAGAGAGAAAGAGAAAAGAGAGAGAGAGAGAGAGAGAGACAGAAAGACACAGACAAAAAGAGAGAGACATTCATGCTCAGGTACAGCAGCAGCTTACTAAAAGCCGATTGGTGAACTGCTTGTAAATATGAACTACTACCCAATCCAAGCGCAGTTAGAGGGACAATGCTAACCAATCCTAGCATAGGAGGCGGGACTTGTTGGAATACGGGCGAGAGTTTTGTGACATTAGGGGTTGATTAGACTGATGTAAGCGAGTTATACTGTGTCCAGTTAGACCCTTTGCACAGTCAGTTCTGCACAGTAATGTGTTTACTGGTGTGGTGAGTACAGAGGCCTGTGAGAGGTTGAGTTAAAGTTGGACCAGGACAGGAGGGAGGAAGCTGCCCTTTGTTTTTGCCTTTTCTTTTTCTTTAAAGAGATTTTTTGATGTTCTAAAAGTGCAACACTGTTCCCTTTTGTGAAACAGTGGGAGTTTTACAGCACTGCTGAAGGAATATAATTAAAACACTGTTTTGAGACATTAGGGGTTGATCAGACTGATGTAAACGAGAAAGAGAGAGAGAAAGAGAGAGAGAGAGAGAGAGAGAGAGAGTCATGTAATGACCAGAGAATTGTATTTTTTTGGAATTTTCTTTGACCTAAAGTTGTATTTATTTTATATTTTTTGTTCTGTGATGACCACACAAAATTCAAAGGATCTCCTGGGACCACAACAAGACAATGGACACGAGGTATGTGGTTAATTTATTCTCACCACAGGTTGACATTCAGTCCTTTTTCCAAACTGCTCCTCACCTGTTCAGTTTTTCTTTCATTTTAAAGTTAAAGAAGTAAAGACACCTGTTCCTCAAGAAACACCAGCAGGACAAAGCACAACTATGAAGCTCACATCCACCTGCAGGACGGCAGTCACCGTGGGGTTTTTGGTATTAACAGTTTTAATTATTCACTTTTTAATGATGATTTTAATGATTATTATTATTATTATTTTGTATCATATTTTTAAGTGAAAGTTTTTTTTGCCCAAAATCCTTCTGTTCTTTTCCTGTTGTCATGATTGAGGATGATCTTGGACGCAGATGCAGGTAAAATGGAGTCTAAAATGGAGTCTTTATTGACACAAAGGGGAAAGCAGCCAGTACAAAGGGGTAATCTGAAATCGTGGTCAGTAAACGTGCAAAAAAGATCGACAGGAGCAAACAGGTCTATACAAGGCTGAGGCTAAGTGTAGATAAACAAGGCTACGGTCAAAACCAGAAGGTCTAATTCTAAGTAACACCTCACACCTGCTTACATTATATCGTACTTATAAAATTTGTTTATTTTTCTCTGTCTAAAATGTTAACTAACTTTTCAATGAACATTTTATAATTTTATTTGATCAAATTGTGCACAGAATTTTGTGTGTACCTCTGTCGAGAGCATGAAAGCTGGAGAGTAGGTGCTGTACCTTCGTGTGATAGAAGGAAGAGTCCCATTTTCTTTTACCTGACGTGAACAGTGTACCATCTACCTCACTGTCAGGCAGTGTTGCAGTGATCTAGGGTGGAATCTAGAGTAGGAATTTTCTTGAATGTGCAGTCAGAGGATTAGTGCTTTTGATTTGACATTCTAGCTGTAAAATAGAGAAGTTGTTTGTGGTCTTGAATGAAAATGTCCTGTTTATCTCTAGGTCCCTCTATTATCATCACTATGTGTCTGTCTGGCTCTGATGCTGATTGGAGGATCAGCACTGATCTTCCACAGAATGAGATGCATGAAGCCTCAAAGTTAGTTTTACCCCCCCCCCCCAAAAAAAATACACACACACACTAAATATCTTAAGTTTTAACCATCCATTAAACATCAATGTCTTAGAGCTTTTATACAAACAAGGTGAAGCAGTGAAGACCAGATGTTACTGGAGAGTAAAAGAGTGTAACACGAATGTTTTCTGTCTTTTAGACTCTTCGTTTATCAGAACAAGATCAGGAACAACTGATACTGTGAGTGAAGTGTAGAGTTGAGGAACAAAACATCACTTTAAAAAGAGGAAAAACCTTTTAGGAGAAAATGTCCTTCTAGAAGTTTCCTATTCTTAATACTCTCCATTGTCGATGAGTCGATGAGTTCCCCTTCTGAGTTTTGGTTCCTCTCAAGGATTCTTCCTTCAGTTTCCGGAGATTTTCCTCAACCTTTTTAACACCATTAAAAAAGACGTTTTTTAAAATGTTATACTGTCTAACATCCAGTTTCCATATATTTTACAAAGCTTTTAAACCACACGCTGACATGTTCGGCTTTTTGAAACTATGGTGTCAGATATAAGATCAAGATAATTTATGATGAAGTTTAAGACAAAATACCAGAAATGTACAATATGTTGACAATACATTGATTCTCAAAGACTTCAAAACTTTCATTGTTTCTCTAATTTCAGGCTGATGATTGTGAAAATTGTCCTGGAAGCCAGAGGAACATAAAAGAACATCAGAGTAGTAAGAGGTTAATCTACAATACACCACTCACCAAATCAAGATCAAATTCAGTACATCAGAATCTAAACCCCGACACCAACCTATCAGATTCAGAGTACCAGAATCTAAACCTCAACACCGATCAATCAGATTCAGAATACCAGAATCTAAACCTCAACACTGATCAATCAGATTCAATCTACCACACAGTGAACCCCAACACAGACCAGTCAGATTCAGTCTACCAGTGTCCAACATCTGGCAATGAGATTGTCTCTACCACAGCTTAAATCCTAACATGATTTGGATTCAGTCTGATAAAAACACAGGGTTTTAATCATTTTATTGTGTGGCAGTTGCTAGTGGTTGACACTTTTTTGTACCAAGAAATATTTAAATGTTGCCATGTCAATAGTACTAAAAGATGTGACAAGTGAAGAGTAAAGTATTTTAATCCAGTTTATGAAAGTGCTTCAGAAGCTAAATGTATGTAACAGGCTAAGAAGAAAGCTCCAGTTGTCTTTTTCTGCATGTAAATATAGAAATAAATATGTGTATTGTTTTTCACAGAGAAATTTTAACTGTTTAATGAATGACTTCCTTTGATAAAGATAATTTTGGGTTGAAAAGACTAGAAATCTTTCTGATTGTTCCCTACCTACAATTTTGATTAGAGGTTCACACTTTAATGCAGTAGTCACTGGTACTCAGAAACAGGCTTAAATTTATTTTGCGCTTTGGTCTTCAACACTTCTCTAAAAAAAACCCTGTATTTTACTGTTTTTATCTTCTGCATTCTTTATTTTCTGTTTTTTTAACGTAAACGTAGATTAAACAGAATGCAATGATTTGCAAATCATGCAGACTCGTACGAAAGTAGTACAAATGCAACATATGTCTTGGATCAGAAAAAGTGTGTTGTTTTATGGAAAATTTTTATCTTAATTACATCTCATTTTAATTAGATGCCAGCAAAACATTTTAAAAATTTGACACAGGAACATGTTTACCATTGTGTTACATCACCCTTTAACAACTCTCTGAAAATGTCGTGGAACTGATTAGATCAGTTGCTGTAGTTTTGAAAGTAAAATGTTGTTTCATAAAGGATTTTTAGCTGCTCAACAGTTTAATGTCTCCTTTGTCAAATTTATTTTTTGATGAATAAAAATGTTTCAGTGGGTGACAGCTCTTTGCAGATTTTTGGCCTTGTCTTTTGCATAAAAAGATTTCTCTAGATTCTCTGTATGTTTTACTGATATTACGCACTGTAGATGAAGAAATTCCCAAATTCTACTACTATTTCTACTTCTGAGAGATTCTACCTCCCTAGGATGCACTTTTTATACCCAGGCATGTTACTGCATTGCCCCCAATTAACCTAATTAGTTGGGAAATTTTACATTTTAAACAGCATGCCATCCTTTTTGAGCTTTTATTGTATTGTATGTTAATGTAATTTGTATTATAATTTATATTTTCCACATTATCTTCTATGACTATTGTGATGTGAAGCACTTTGAGCCTAATATCATGTTTGCATTGATTCAATACAAATAAAAGTGTTATGTAAGTATAATTACATATATATCTATATATAAATATAGATTAAAAGCAGAATAGCACAAAACAAGAGCTGAGTTTATATGCTGGCATGTTTTTTTGTGCTCAGTGTAGACCTACACATTTCTCTTGCAGCAGATTTAAACAAGTTCTGAAGGCCATCACCAAATGTCTCCCAAAATCTGATAGACCTAAAGGCAAAACCTTGAGCATATATTTGATTTCTTAACTGTTTCCATGATTCAGCAGGGAATACCTTATGAATTGAATAGAAAAGTGAATTATTTTTGAGATTTTGTGGTTTGCTTTCTGAAATTCTTTAGTTAATAGGGGTTTCAGACTCTATATGTAGGCATGAAATTACTTATCTCAAGAAATCTTACTGTGTTTACTCAGCTCAGAAATGTTCACTTTATTTTCTAATTTCATTTGGTGGCCTAGTGGTTAGGACCTTGCCCTTGTGAACAGAAGGCTGCAGGTGCAAGTCACCGAGGCATCATTGAGCAAAGTATCATCTCATTACACTGCCCCCTGGTGGTCTTGATAGCTGCCCACTGCTCCATGTGTGGATGGGTTAAATGCAGAGGTCACATTTTGTTGTGGTGCACTTTTAGGTGTTCACAATGACAAAAAAGTCACTTTCACTTATTACATTTGTTTTCTGTGAGTGTTCACATTTTTATATTTGCCTTCCACTTAATTCCTGCATGTGCATGCTAGTCCTGCTAAACAGCCCCAAACCCTGCCTTGTTTTCTTAGCCTGTCTATTTCTGCTTAGCACCCGTCACTATCTACCATGCTTTTGTCACTTCTGGAAATGTCAGTGACCTCATCCTCTGTGCTTGAGTTTGTACATGGTCAGTGGTGAGGGTGGGAGGAGCTGTGAATTCTCAGAAAACACAAACAGGAAACAACCAGAAGAAAGGACAATCAGTGTGAAAAACAGCTGGACTCCACTTTAGAAAGTAGATCCTCCTCATCTTCACCCTCTACCTAATTTTAGGTCAGATGTTCAACATTAACACATCATTTTCAGGTTTTACTGATTTATGAAGGACCTTCTTCATGCAGAACTATAGAAGTGACAGATTTAGGAGGAATCAGATGAGAACCTTTCATTGGATTAGCAAGTGCAGTGGGCTGCTTTGTGAAAGGAACTACCCTTTGGGGAGCCTTCCTCACAACTACACACATCAAAGGGTGTTTATTAGGTTTATATCTTCACCTCCAGTAGGAACCAGTAGATGGAGTGAACTGACCAGCTGTTGGGAAGCAACAACACTTTGATTGAAGCATCACAATGGTGTAATATTTCTTCTGTCACATATCTATAAAGCCAGAACTTCACTGCTGGTCCCTTCGTCAGATTTTTCTAATTTGCATGCTAAGAGCCATTGTTTACAGGCCTAATGTTTGGATTTTTAAAAAACGGAGGCCGCAATTCCTCTGCACTCACATCTGGACCAATCCCTTACCACTGGAGCAAACACTGTACACTTTCGTGTGGACCAATCAGTGTGCACCTTTGTCTAGACCAATCACTGACACATCACTCATGGTTCGTCTAGTGTGAGAAAGTACCGACCCTGAAATAGGAGCTAAGATAATTCCTCTAAAGATTTTCCTAAGAACTGTAATCGTTCTCAGTTCCACCCATCCATTTACTAAAGCGTTTTTTCTGTTTCGGGCTGTGGGGAAACGGAAGCCAATACCAACCAACTACAGGCCCAAGGCAGGGTTCACCCAGGACAGGAGGCTCAACCAATCACAGGGCAACACATAGACAGACAACCATTCACACCCAACTACACTCACACCTACGGGCAGTTTAGAAAATCCAGTCAACCTACTGCAGCCTTTGGACAGTGGGAGGAACCCCGAAGAACCGGGAGAAAACACACACCAACACAACAGACCTTCTTGCTGTGAGGTAACAGCACTAAGCACTGCACCACCATGCCACCCGTTCTCAAAAATGACCTATGGTTCCTATAGTTCTGCCTTTAGAGAGTTGGACTCTTTGCAGTTTGGGGGTAAAGGTCATCAGTTGTTTCTACCTACACAGACATAAAGCTCCAGGTAACAGGTGAGACACAGGTGAGGTTACAGTCATCTACTGTTTTAAATATTCTCTCTTTAAATGACAAATGTTTTATATAATAAACTGTGATAAAATCATTGTGTTACAGTGGAGAGTCTGATGACATTGCACTGAACTCTAATGTGGCGTGAGTGTAGTGTGAGCACACATCGTTCTTAAACCACCCACACCAGGAAGGAAGTTACACAGTCTAACTATAGGCCTGGCTTGGCGGTCTGGGGTCTGGTGGTGATCTCAGCAGGACAGCAGTGTGTCACAGTATCTTTCATCTGTATCTTTATGTGTCAGAAATGTTCACTAGTCAGGATAGTAAGATATCACTGCAGTTGGAGAAAATCCTTGAAAAACACCTTATAATGGAAGTGGAGGTGAAGTGAAGGGGGCGTTTGAGAGCCTTATGTGTCTCATGGGCCAAAGCCGGGTTATCTAAACGGGCAGCACAGAGTCCATTGGTTAAGGCTGTTGGGTGTTTATCACCCCTCTCCCTCTTTCTCCTTTCTTGTGTACTTAGCTGACAGGCCTCGGCGCTCGTGTTGGCATCTGCTGGGCTTCCACTTGTCTTGGGGTTCTGTTTCCCTGCCCCCTGTGATTCCTAGTAGCATAGAGTTTTGTTTGTTTCAGGTTGGTGAGTGTGCCAGGTGCACCAGGGAGGCTCGTATTTGGCTTTGCAGGTTCCTGGGTGCAGTCAGTTGTGGCACAAGAGGTTTGCATGTGTTTCCCATAGGCTCCCGTGTGCTGTGGCACGGGATGCACACTTTCTGTTTCAATTTATTTTGAGTCTTGTTACTGCGGTCAATCATAGCAGGCTCTCTTTGCCCCATGCTAACACCTAGCAGGCTTTGCTAATTGTGCAGACTATCAAACACCACACTGTGTTTACACCTGGTGTCAGCTTCAGGCAGTGTCCCTTTTCTCCCCTGCACATGGCCCCTTTTGAAACCTCTCCTGCCGGCGGCGGCACAAAAAGACTTTTGTGTAAATCATTTTGTAACGTGCGGGCGCTTAGACTTAGAATTTGGAGAAGAACCCAATCGCACAAAACGTGTGGAAGAAACACACCCCACGCTGAGATCGATCTCCCGCCTCATGGGTTGAGTGGCGAGAGCGCAGACCGCTGAGCCTCGGAGCTGAATAGGGGTGTGTTTAGCTGGGTAGTAAGACGTAGTAACACGCGGCTTTTCAGGCACTAACTCGTGTTTTAAATGTAACCGAGGCTGCAGGGGAGCAGTGGCCATCGCGCCGAACCGGCAACAATAGAAATAAAGCAGGTTTAGCTCTCTCCTACTGAAATAAACCCTTTCACTGTTGTGTGGGTGATTGTGCACTTTCTCCCTAGTCCTCTGAGCCAGAGGTCAAGTCTAGTCTCTCCTCTGTTGTAGTGAGAGAGAGAGGCGAGGGGGAGGA